>NDXB01017092.1:74259-87026 GCA_002631895.1 Agapornis roseicollis
AAAAAAAAAAAGAAAGAAAAAAAAAATTGCTCAGGGCTGCATTTTAATGCAGCTGGCAAGACAGAGCTGAAAACTGACAGGGCACTTTTTAGTCACCTCCCTGCTTCAATAAACACACAATGGCTATTATTCCTGCAGTCTTCCTGTGGTCAGAACAGTAAACTGGTGGGATGTTCTTTTTTTATCACAGTTGCAGTTTCTAATTGTGCTTCCCAACTCGGCAGTTTTATCTGTTGGTGGTATGGAACTGAACAGGTCGCTCCCTACTCATTGTTTGCATTGCACAGTTGCAAATGGAAGCAGACTGTACATAATAGATGTCAGCAGAAGGGCTCCTTCCAAACACAAAGGCAATCTGGAGTGTCCTGTAACATTAGTGACAACATAAAATTATATCAAGATATCAAGGTTTTACTAGGTTTTAATATAAAAAATTGAAAAATAGGAAGTCATTTGGCAATTGTGCAGACCAATTCTGCAGTGTTTAGTATAATTCCTGTTGCAGTCAAGTTTTGCTTACTCAGAGAGTTATCACTGGGTCAATAATTTCAATTACCATCCCTGTTTTCTATACATTCTCCAAGTAGCAGCTGATTTTACCACAGAATGCAGTTTTAAAAGTATCCTATTTGCTTTTAAACATCTTGGTATATAATAGAGTTTTAAAATTTATTTAGATATTCTATACTTATACAATGTTTTCACCTGATAATGACGTTTTTTCTGTGCACATTATAATTTCAAAAGGAATGTCAGGGACCTAGATGATTAAGAACATATATTGATTTGTACTCAGAGAATGGATTCTGGATTTTAAACCTTCAAAGATTTAAAACCTTCAAAGATTTAAAACCTTCAAAAGTGTTCAGCTTCCTTGATGTCTGTGTTTATTTCAGAGTGGTTTTGATGAAGTTAGCAGAAGATTTTTATTTTTTTTTTCTGAACTGATAAAAATAACTCCAAAGTTTTGAAACCAAAAGAAATTAATTTCTCAGCTGCTCTCTGTTGGAGATAAAAAAAGATTTTTTTTTAAGAACTTTAGTACTGTAAGGGACACAGAGGAAAACCTGCAGTTTGATAAGGAAAAAAAAAATAGTGGGGAATATGCTTCTATTGATTGTTGTTTCTAGTAGTGAAAATTGGGTTTGATTTCGTAAAGTTGTATATTTTAAACTAAACTTCTCACATATGGTAAAGGGCGCATACAGAATTCCAGAAAGAACAGCTGAGGTCAATAGAACAGGCTCACTCACTGGCAGTCTGAAACCAAGACACTGGTAGAAAAATTTTTTCTGCTACCTCATGCCTAATAGCAAGATAAACAGAGAGGAGTACTGTAGGACAGAAGGGGGTCAGGAGCTGGGTTAGGTGTGAGGGGGTTGCACTTTATTGCAGTGGGTTTATCAATCAGTGATAAATATGTGTGTGAAAACAGTAGATAGCAATTCTGTTCAGTGTTACGCATTGTTATATTAACACAAGAATATGAGAAGGTTGTTTCAGCAGGGTGAATGCTGCGCTGTCCAGGATGCTGTGAGGAGCCTCACAGGACCAGAGGACTCTGTTCAGGTTCATCACAAGGGTTTTCTTAGTGATCTGTAGGATCTCATGCAAGGTCTATTGCAGTATGTGTCGCAATAACCTGCTTCAACAATGTAACTTAGAAACTGGGTCATCCTTGCTTGATAGTTCAGCTCATGTTCCTTTTTGTGGATTTTACTTATTCATAGTATATAGTTCAGTTTTTATATTTCAAAGTCTAAAATCAGTGCCATTATCAATAAATAATTATTAATGGCAATGATCAGATAACCTTTGTGAATTCTTCTCTTTATGTTCAAAGCAGTTGTTGCTAAAGCAAATTCAGACTTCAGAAGATACCTGACTAGAGAGATTTTTGTCAATCTTGTATCTTCTGTTTTAAATTTAAATTAAAAAAATGTATTGACACATTGTAGTGATTTGATGACAGTGCTAGTGATTAGGCTGTGTAACATTAGCATCATCTTTTTGCAGTACACATGGTAAATGTTTGTGAGAGGATGGGAAGATTCTAGTCCTAATATCCAGTTCTCATCCTGAGGGAGAGAATTCTGTTGGTCCATTGTCTCTACCTTTCCCCTAGGTTGGCCTAGATACTGTTTCAGTATTTAGCAGTGTCATGTTTTGCAATAAAGCCCTGCGGAACTGATCAAGAATCATGGAGAAAGTGTTCTACTTGTCCTATCATGGCTCAGTGTATGGTTTGTTTGCCTTTTTTGAGCTTAAAAGGGGAAGGAGGCAGAGAGAAAAGCATTTTGCCTGAGGAGATTTTATTTTTCTACGATTATCAATGCTCAGAAGAGCACAGTGGAATTTTTCATGATTCTGTCTTTAACCGCAGCTGCCTAAGCCTAGGAAATGTATTTAGCTTTGCAGGTAAAATGCAGACAAAAACAAGTTTGTATTTTTTTCTCTAATGAAAATTCTGTACACCTCAATTTTACAATGTCAACACATAGCATATAGCTCAGGTGGCTTGCAGTTACTGCTGATTTTATGCAACCAGGAACTAATCCAGCTTGACAATGGGATTCTCAGATGAGTTTGCTTAACTCATCGGTATATAAGTAATATCATTCTCTGATACCCAAACTGTTTATACATAGCCTGAACTAGTGGAGCAGAACATACTGACTCTACAAAACTGGCTCAATAGGAAGTTTTGGGCAAGTATCTGATGTGTTCTTCCTAAACTGCAGACTAAATCCTGCCCAGGGAAGCAGTAGGACGTCCTAACAAAACAATGATGCCTTCATTGTATGACATCCCCACCTTTCAGCGTGTAATTACAGAATGCAGAAACACTTTAAAAAAGCAGGATATTATGGCTGTGTTTTGTTTATGCAATGTCCCTTCTCTTATCACCTAATAATTTGAATAGTAACATGCTCACTTTCTTTCTCTCTTGCTTTCATTGTGCTTAATGCTACTTCTCCTACTTTTTAATGATGTTTCTCCAATTAGAGTTCCTTTCAATTCACAGCTGCTGAAATTGGTGGAAAGACCTGGAATTATTTTGGATAAGGCTCAGTCCTGCTAAAATCAAGCAGCTCCGCAATTCTGATCAAACCTTTGCAGTTTGATGTCCATGAAAATCCTTAGACATTAGTGGGTTCCAGAGGCATAAAAGTACTGCCATCATCCAACTGGGGTCATCGTGTAGAAAAACTCAGATACTCAAGAAGTTCCAGCTAATTTTGTGTTCCTATTATGTTATTGTTTATACTATCAGCAGTTTTGCTTGAAATATTTATTGAAATTTATGATGCTTCAGTTCAGTATCTAATTTTTCCACCTCCTTGCCCTCTAGTGGACAAATGAGCTCATTATTGTCAGAGCCTGACACATCTGGGACAGTCTTTCCCCATAAGCAGGTTTTCTGCTTTACATGAAGTGATGTTTTCATGTAAAATTGGTCCTGGGCTGTTTAACTTTTCAGTTGGGATCTTTTTAGGTTGTCTGTACTGAGGTAGGAAAATGTTACTTGCTGGTGTTACTTGATGTAAGCTTACAAAAAGTTTAAATCTTTTTAGGAGTATTTTGTGCAGTGACATAATAAAGATGACATAATAAAGATCCCAGCAGGACCAGACTGACTCTTCCCATATTCTAAGTTTTAATAATAATTTTGAAAAGTCATATTTTTTGATTTATTCCACTATAAAATGACAAAAAGTATTACAAGTATTTGGGTTTCTATAAAACTAGTTGACATTTTCCATTGTAAAAAAATAATATGTTCTCATAAATAATAAAAGTACCTAAAGTTTTCCTGCTGGTAGGGAAATCTGTTCCAATAGCAACCAACTGACTTTTAAAAAGCTCTTCCAAGAATACCTCTCTCTAGGTATTTTTAAAGTACAGCTTGATTATCTCATTCTCCATGGTAAATATGCTACAACATAGTGATGCAGGAGACTCATGTCAGTATGGTACAGTTGCACTGAAAGACTGAAATGGACAGAAGAAAGGGTTGCTGTTTTCATTCACTGAGGTATTTCACAAATTGTTATAGCTTTGTTTCATTTATGTTTTGCAATCTCTTAAATTAATGATACCATAGATTTTTTTTAAGGATAAGTGGTTAATACCAGGAAGGAGAAAGTACATATCTCTCTCGCTTCCTGAAGCAAACAGGTGTTTCTTCTCAGCAATTACACATGGGTGAAAACTCTTGCATGGGAAAAGCAAGTAAGTTCACTCTGTAGGTACCTGAGACTGGGTACCTGTGTGTGAAACAAATTTGGACTCTCTGAAGTACTTCCAGCTTCTACTTCGAACTTCCAGGTGTAGCAGCTGTTTAGAGCACTCAATATCTTTGCAAATAAGTTCAAATTCAGCATTAATATTTATAGTATCTTATTTAGATACTCTTTCTAGAGAGATGATGTAAAAAATTCTCTTATTTCCTGTGGTGTTAAAATTTTAAATTATTTATAGTAATTTGTATAAAATGGATTCTTCTGTCAGCAAAACTGATGGAGCTCATTCTGTTAATTTGGTGAGACAGCATCAAAATAAATGTAGGAAAAAAATTCCTTCCAGTTCAGGCTTCCTCTCCCTAATTCTGCTATATTTTCATTTTGCCTAATGATTTTTGGCAGAAAAGGCAGGCGAGTGATTGTGGTAATTTTGCATTGCTCTCTGTTTTGGAAGTGTATTCTTAGTCTTGTCTCAGTTTCCTGTTCTGCCTTCAAAGGAGAAGCATATCTTTTAGCTAACATTTTAGAGTACAAAATGAAAAAAAAAAAACAAACAAAAAAAACAAGTACTCAAAAGAAAGAATGTTTTTTTCAAGGGAATTGTACGGTTTTCATAACTGCAGATATGCTCCCAGTGCTACTACATTCCAAGAGGATGTATAGATTTAAATTACTTTTGTGTGCTTGACAGAGGTAGCTAAAAGTGAATATAAAATTATCACAAGATATGGTGATTAACATTAAATCTGGATAGAAGAAGGTTGGATGCTTATCATGATAGGAAAAAGGTTAATATTTTAAAATGAGGCTAAAGGTTGACAGGAGAAAAATTGAGTTAGTTTGCAAAAAAGAAATTTGTTTCTTTAAGTGAAAATTGGGGTCAAGAGGCCAGAGCTCTCTGCTTCAACATGAATGAAATAAATTAAATAATACCACCATAAAGCAGCAGTATGTAAGCTAACGATAAAATAGTACCTGGTGGTTTTGAGAAAAATACTGTCTATGATAAAAAAACCTGTAGTAAAGCTGTTTCAAGACAGTGTTGTTTTTTTTGTTTTTTAATTTATTATTACAATTGTTTTCAAATAGGACAGCTTTTCTTTTTCAGTTCGAGGCCCTTAAATCTAATAATCTGTAATTATTAAAACCATGGTAATGCTGATGTTCAGAGAAAATTACGATTTTAATAATTGCATTCTGTCTAGCATAGATTTCTGTAATTTCAGATGGATGTACAATTTCGTACCACTTCATAGCCTAATTAGTGTATGATATGTATGTTTCCCCATAATAAATCAACAGTTGACTGAGTTTGTGTGGTCAATGTGTAGTAAGCCCTGTGAATGTCAATAAAGATAAAACACTGCATCAATCTATAACTAGTCATACAAAAATGCCAAATATAGGAGATAGGAAATATATCAGTATCATTGCCCTTTGTCATGTCAATCTATACCTTTGACAGGCACAGCTGGAAAGCTGGCTTACTGCCATCATGACCAGTGTCACATACCTTTGCTTCTCCAATAAAAAGCATATTTTTCTCCATTTTTTTAATCAAATTAATTAAAATAAAATTCCTAAAAAAACCGGCACAATAACAAACCCAAACAGATTTCTTATGGCCTGCTCTCTAAAGGACTTCTCAGCCTATGTAGCTTATGTATCCAAAAACTAGCAGGTTTCGTGGCAGCATTTGCTTCTTCTGTCCCGTTTTTCAGGTTTCATGGATGGTTAGGCAATTGTAGGTTGAAGTATATTTATGTTTGTATCTAGGTTCCTTGCAGAAGTGCATTTGTATCTAGGCTTCTAACAGCAGATGTTTCCATTTGTATGTAAGTAGTAATGCATTTCTGTTTGAGTTGGTCCTCTCAAGTCTATGGATAGGTTTTGAGTAGTGGCCAGCTCAGCTATGTATCCTCCTATACAAGTTTTGCAGGCTGGGTCCCTATTTGGGAGTTAGGCTTTGTTGAAAGGTCGGGGGTCACCACTTCTTGATGTCATTGGCAGTAAGAGCTGCATCCAGTCTGAACTACTGTTTTCTCTAGCTGTAGTCTAAATTGTCAAAGAAATGATTCCTTTTCTCTTCCCAGGAAAGTAAGATGATGCCTGACTTAAAACCTAATATCTCAAAAATGGATTTAAAAAAAACCCCACAAACCAAAAACAAAAAAAAAAAAAAAAAACCCACAAAAAACCCCAAGACCACACCAAACAAACCTGATTGGTCGTCAGGTTAAAAAAAAAAAAAAAGTTAATACCTTTTACTGGTTTGGACCATCTCATCCTTACAGAAACATCAGGGTAGCCATGGCTTTAGTCAGCATATATTTGTCAGCTAAATCTAGATAATTACCCTTCCGTCTGGGGTCATAGTTTGCTTTAAAAGAGTTATGTATGTATGATTTTTCTCTAAATTGTAGCAGAGGGTCATAAATTAGTGTCTAAATGTGGGCTTGACAAGATTATTATAGTCTGTATTTCATGCCAGAAACAAAGATGAATAGAGATAGCAAGTTTTTAAACAGATTTTCTGACATGTGTAATGTCAGCAGAGAGTGAATGAATGGCAGGATGCAATAACAAATACTTGTGGTTTTATTATTTTATAGGGATTAGATGGACCTATGTTCATTCACAATTTCTTCCTAAAATATTTACTAAGTACTACATGAACCAGTCATTTTCCATCCCAGTTGCCTTCCAAGTAATGCGAATTATTTACTAAGATGTGCATATTAAGATACATACAGTAGAAAATAAATATACTTTGATTTATGTTTAGGAGTATATAGGATTTGCTTAGTTAACATTTTGCCCATTCATTTTAGTTGAATGTGTTATTTTTAAGTACTTCCATTTACATGTATACTTAATAATTTATTTTAATGCTGTTGGGGGGACTACTTTTTATTATTTTTTTTAAGCAATAATTTTCACTCTTTCTTTCTGTGGATTTATTGATTATTAGATTTCTGGAGCAGAGATCTACGTTAGCAATTTTTGATTATTAAATTTCTGGAGCAGAGGTCTGTTTTGGCAATTTTCAAATGAGAAAGACAGGATGTCTACCAGTATATTACTATCTTTTTCAGTATAGCTCCTTTGAACCACCTATGTTGAGGCCATGGGCAATAATACTTTTTTTTTAAATTGTTATTTTTAGTGTATGAATATTCATTTCCATTTTAGGAGCACAAACAGCCCCACCATTAGACATTTGGGAGCTTTTGCCCAAATGATAATACAAACCCTTGAGTGTTGGTTATGAAGAGATATAATATTCAATGAACCCAGCTGCTCGGAAATAATAAAACCACATACCATTAGTCACACATTTTTGTAACTATAGCTCTGCCAGTGGTGACAGATATTTTTATATCTATATATATGTTGGAAAAGAGTGTGTATACATAGCAATAAATGCAGGAAAAACATATCCAGGTACCACAAATACTGTCTCATTTTCACTTCTTCTGTAACTGCTGGCATTAATGTTTTTATTGGACTTCTTTTTGTTAAAGGAAAGACAGAAACAGTTCCACTAGTGGAAACCAGCATAAACTGCTAGTAGTTTTTACATGTTTTCCTCCCTCCTCCTCTCAAATGGTATGTAATTGAACAAAAAGCATTGTCTCGATCCTAATTTTTTATTTGTGTCTTTTTTTTCTCTTTCTTTTCCTTGAGCCCATCCTGTCAGACTGCAAGCGTGAAAGTTATTTTCTGGTGGTGTGATTAGATTGGGGCTGAACTCTCCAGCTGGCAGGCCTGTCTGTGACTGGCGGCGGCCTGTCCCCAGTGCTTGTCATCTCCTGACATGCCTGACAGGATGGGGACAGCAGCCCCAGACAGGTTCATTAGATGGTGTTTTCTACAGCTGGGCTAAAAAAAAATAAAATAAAAAAATAAAAAAAAAATAAAAAAAAGGCCACACTTTGTCAAAGCCCAAGCTGTAGGGGCCCTTCTTGTTGGTTTAAACCAAGGCCTTGTTTTGACAAATTCTGATCTGTGCAGTTTTTAGATTTTCTGACACATTTTTGTTTTCTTCCCCTTTGGCCTGCACTCTTTGCACTCTGCCTTGTTGCTGCTTCAAAATCCTAACAGTGCCTTCCCGGGAGAGCAGGGAGGATGCTTGTGGAGGGCTTGGAAGAAAAATAGAGCACTACAGTGAAACAGCAATAAGTGTTCATTTCCATGGTGATCAGCCCAATGGCACAAAAAACAACCTTGGGACTCTCAATAAGCCAATTACAAGAAAGGTTAAGAGTTTTATAGTGCCAGAAACATGCCATCTACATGAGAAAATAGTATCATTACTAGCAATCTGCGCTGTGAAATATATTGCTCTCTGGTGCTGCCAAAAACATAAACTGTTTATGTTATTTTGAGTTTTTTAGAAGCTGCCAGAGGTTTTTGGTTATATTGTGAAGCTTTGGTGCTGTACATCAAAAATCTACATAGTTACAGACTATAAACCAGTATAAAACATTAATAAAATGATTTGAAACCATTAGGCACATTGAATGTCACAATGCTAACTAAATGAGTTCAAACTCGGGGTATCTTACAGACTTGTATCAGATCTTCACTTTAGATTTTTATTATAAAGACAAAGGATTTGTACATCATCTATAACTAAAGAATCTGCTATAAAATATGTTTTAAAGGAAGCCCACTTAATACCTCAGTTTTTCTATTGCAGTGATAAAGTGTTTTTTTACATTAATTTATGGATGGGTGACTGTAGTTTGACTCTAGGGTTACCTGCTGTTTTTCTTAAGGGGTGCCACTCAGTTCCAGACATTTTAGGTAGCTACAATGTGCTGGTGTGTAAAACACTTCCTTAGTCACTGGAAAAAAAAATAAAAATGTTTACTCTTTTTCTTACCTTGCCCTTCTGCATAGGAGTGCAGAGAGCATTACAGCCTTTTATGTTTTCTGTATTTAGCTGCTTGCACTGTGAGTACTGCGTCTGGAAACAGAGCCCTTCATTCAGAAATCCTACCACTTACCTTTCCTTTGTATTGTTAGTTACTGCTGCTTTAGTTCATGGTCTCTATGACAACTGTTTAAATTGGGATGGGCAACTGTCATCTGAGTGTTACTGAAAGAAAAGTGTTAGTGAGCACACGGTTCCATAGATAGAGCATTTCAATATAATCCAATTTTAATTGAGCTCCAGAGACTTTGATGTGTTGCCGAAGGTTGGGAGAGAGCTATTCCAGGGAGAAATTAAAGCAGCCCAGCAAGGCTTCACTACTCCAGACTGTCACCATTCTAAATAAGCATTAGCATCAGACTTAACCTTCCCCTATGAAACATCTCACTTTTTTTTTTTTCTCCAGCTTTTTGCTGCATTTCACCCCCCACACACACACATATAAAGGCAAAGACACTTTCATCTTTTTATATACATTTCTATATTCCCTTGATTAAGTTTGAAAAGCATGTACTGGGCTTGAGATGCATCTGAGGATGTCTGTTGGACTTTGCATTGCAGTTCATAGAAAGCAGTAGAAGCAGAGTGAGGATTAGTTTGGAACAGTCAAATGGCTTGTGTTGGATTTTCTAAGACTGCTGTAACAGTAAATTGTCCTGCTAAGAAGTTGAGTAGGGACCTATTTTAGCTTGGTTTCATCATTAATTCCCTTTCACATAAATTAAAAAGAGCAAATATTTAATTGTAGACTCTCCTGCTAACATGTGTCCACTAGCTATTTTTTTGTTTGTTTTTGTTTCATGCATAGCAGCCAAAAATAGTCATATAACAATTACAGTAACAATTAGAAGACTTCTTTCTGGTTTTGCACAGTGAGAAGCTTAGAACATGATTGTAACTTATTGAACTGTTGAATTCTTATGATCACTTAATTAAAATATAAGATCCTTTTGTAACATTTTCTTTTTCCTTCACAGATAGGTATACATACAAAAAACTTCTAAAATGAAATAACTTTATAACAGTAAAGTAAAACTGAGTATCACTATACATATTCCAATTTTTCAATATACATTAGACAACATTGCATATTAAAGAGCTAAGACACTTTTTCACATTATTAATATCCTTTTTCCCTTCTTTATATTTGGCTTTCTTGCCTTTCAATGAAAGAAGAGCAAATTTGTAAGATGCTGAGCTCTCTCTTTGGATGCTCAGTACTCTCTGCTTCAACTTCAAATGCTCCAAACAGTAGGAGTTCAGATACTCAGGTGCAGAGAGGCATCTTGCAAAACTGAGTCTATCAGAAACTGAGTATTAGGGGATGCTTGTGTTCTTTAGAAGGAATGTGATATGCATCAGACCTGGACTTAATGGCACCAGAAATGGAACCAATCACAGTACAGGCAGTAATCTGTCTATACAAGCTAATAGGGTTTATTGTCTACTAAAGCAATTAGCCTCTTACCCCCATAAAGAACAGTAGAATCTAGATTAATAGGAGAATTTAAATTGTTGGCTATTGCAATCTATTAAAAAAAAAAAAGTGGAAATGTCAAATCTCTTTGTAAGCTTGAGGTAAATTCCATTTTTCTTTTTAAATTAATGTTAAGAATATATTAATTGAGTCTATATGAGGGAATCCTGTTTGACTGGGATTGGCACACTTTTTCATAGTCGTGTAGTACCCAGAAGTCCATAAAATCTAAATGCCTTCTGTTGTGGAGCAGCTTGTAGTGGATAAAAAGAGAGACACATTCTCACAAAGTATTCTACATGCTGACAGGTGTTCCAGTAATTTCATACTGGGAACCTAGAGTTCACCATAGGAAAGCCTGTGAGTATGCTCAAATTTGTGACATGCAGGTTTGCATTCCAGTTGGCTAGAAATCCAAAGAGAGAACTGTATATCAAATCTGCTATAGCATTTCTTTCCCTAGCTATTGCAGACATCAGAGAACTAGATGTGTGCCCCAGCATTGATTTTTGGTAGCCAGCTGAGTAGACTATTAATATTCATCATAATTTTCATGAGCATTGTTTTGACAGGATTAAACTGCCCCAGAAAGTTGTACTTACCTATCACTTTGACCTTTACATTGTTTAAATTAAACAACCTAGTAGTTAATTATATGAAAGTACACATAGAATATACAGAATGCATGTAGTAAGAATATTGTGTAAATGTGGCTTCAGTTATTGGAATTAATATAAAAAGAATTTATGGAGTTTCTATATGCAGTTTACACTTGATCCGTGTTAATTTCTGCAGGTTTTATAATTTGTGCAGATTTATTTTTCAGTGCTTAATTACTGTATCTGCAAAAAAAAAATAAAGTTCCTTAAAGCATGTATAGAATGCATAGGTACTTTTCATTTAATATTAAAACAAAATAAGTGTAATGAAATGCAAGCTAATTAAATTATTTTTTAGTTGTAGTAGGCAGTGTGCAAGCACTCAGAGTTGAAATTCTTTGAAGAAACATTGCTATTTCTTCCTTGCATTCACTTAGTAATATGTGATAATGTTTCATACACAATAATAAAAAACATAGTAGAATTCTGGTTGCTGCTGGAGCTGTGGCTTAAGTTTTTCTGAGGGCTATAATTTGTTGTCTTCTCTAGCAGTGCGAAAGAAACTCATCTGAAGCTCATCATAAATGATCATAATGAATCAGTTGGTATCACAGTATATTGGGAAGATGAAATTTTTATGTATGTTCACCATGATTCACAGGCAGTGTAATTGTTCTTTGGGGACATTAGAAACTGACATAACATAGAATAGCCCTGAATTTGCTCTGAATTCCAATACTAAGCAAATTAACTTTCAGGAGTCACAGTGCTCCAGAACCAATACTTCTACGCACAGCAGATTGTGTAGCAGTTGTAAAATTTTGAATTTCTGGAGGATTATGCTTGTCTGTAACAAACATACATATATTTTGAGGATGGTGGGGATATTGCACATATTGTCACTTCATTCATATATTTCTTTTTGCTCATAAAAATAAATATTAATTTTTTTACTAAAATTTCAGCAGTAGAGATTACTCCAATTATATTCACAAATGTTGGGATTAATGGAACAGCTTTTGTATATAAAGTTAAAAGGAAAGTGTTACTGGTTTATGATCAGCCTTGTATAGGAGGAGATATTAAGAACAGAAATGTAAAAAAAATGAGCTCTGTAGTAGAAAAAGTGGTATCCTCTAATTACTATTACAGATCTTAGATCATATATATTCTGCACTGAATAAATCAAACAGGAAATTTAAAATCCAAGACACTTGCACTTTGAGTTCACATCTGTAAAAAAGGGGACATAAACCTATCTTTCTACCTGTCACTAGATAGGAAATGGGTAATGTTTAACCAAACTCAGTGTTTCCACTTTTCTCAAGACCAATTGCAGTCCTTTCAGTTATAATGTTAAGGATTTGATCAGGGTACAAAACCAACCAACCAACTAACCAAAAAAAAAAAAACAAAAAAAAAAACCCAGAGATTTTTATGACAACTTTACTCTTTATACTTGGGAAAGAACACATCCATAATTGCAGTTTCCATTTTTGGGTTTTTAA
>NDXB01017093.1:0-31846 GCA_002631895.1 Agapornis roseicollis
TCAAAACACCAGCTACTAAAGAGAAGAAAAACTGACTGCAACTGCTGAACCCAGGACACACTCTTAACAATAATAAAAGAAAAGGGACAGGAAAATATATCAGATAGAATTTGCTGAACAAAAGCTTTTCGTCTCAGAAATGTGAAGCAAATATAGAGCCAGGGAAACTGGCTTTTCTCTTCTAGAGATAAGGTAGTTTGTCACTCAAATTCTTAGTCTAATGCTCTGCTTTCCATATCTCAGTGATATATGGTGATACACCTGTAATCCAGCATCTTGTGAAAGGAGGCTACACTTTTCCAGAACTGTGTGATTTTTCTGGTGTAGGCAAGTGAATGCTGGACAGCACCAGGTGCTGGGCATACTGGAGAACATGGCATATTGCAAAAGAAATCTATTAGCTTGCTGCTTAAAAACAGGCCAGGACTATTGCCAGATGAAAAATAAAAAGTAGAATAAATTGGGTGCAAAAATATTACATGGAAAGAAATAAGAATTATCTATTAAACGGGAAAAAACCTCTACTGATTTCACATCAGAATACCCAGCCACTTTGAAATATTATTCTTCTTGTTGGTCCATCTGCCTCCAATTAAGTGTGTACCATCTGTAATGATGTAAAGATCCTCAAAAATTCACTAGGCGCAGTTATTTTGGGGGAGAAAGACATAGTGTTAGGTATATTTTAGATTTTCTGCTTTCTCTGTTCATCCCACCCTTTGCTCTAAATGGTTTTCCTTAAATGCCTAAATCTAGATTTCCTGGCAACAAGGACATTTTATAAATTAACTGCCTCTGCCTAGGAACTGTAGCAACATTTCAGGGACAGTTAATGATTTACAATTCCAAATGTAATGCAGAGAAAGCCTCACAAGCCAGACTGGCTCTCACACTATCCTTGATAGAACCCATTTGTAGAGAAAGGTATGTCACTGAAAATCCTTTCTAAAATTCAGATCACCCTTTTTGTTGAGAGCTCCATGTTCTAGCTTGAGAAAAGTGCAACACTTGACACCCCATCAGCCCAGAACTGATGTTACTCTTTTTAAAGTTTCTGCTTTAAGGTTACAGCTACAATATTTGCACCTCAGTCACCTAAGGATTTTTAAAAAACATATTTGTAAATAAAGTGGCATAAGTGTCTTAACTCAGCCAAATATATTTAATTTTACGAATTTTCAAATGCCATAGCAACCTTCATGCGCTTACAGTTTTAGAATAGTTAGGGTTGGAAAGGATCTTAAGATCATCTAGTTCCAACCCTCCTGCCATAACCATGACACACAGGGCTTCGTCCAGTCTGGCCTTAAACACTGCCAGGGATGGAGCATTCACAGCCTCCGTGGGCAACCCATTCCAGTCCATCACCACACTAACAGTAAAAAATTTCTTCCTTACATCCAATCTAAACCTCCCCTGTTTAAGTTTGAACCCGTTACCCCTTGTCCTGTCACTACAGTCCCTGACAAAAGTCCCTCCCCAGCATCCCTGTAGGCCTCCTTCAGATACTGGAAGGCTGCTATGAGGTCTCCACACAGCCTAAAGCTTTTCCAAGCATATGGAAGTGAAATAGACTTCTAACAGTTTATCTTCCTCAACTGCAAAAAAGAAATGCATATGAAGGTACAAATAGGCCAAGGTAATGACAGGAATGTAGGTTGTAATGTATTTTGAAGTTGAATGTTAGGTATTTCTTTCCCCTTTTTTATTTTGCCAGTGCTAGTTGTATCATTTATGTCACATACTGATTTTTTTATAGGGCTCTCTCTGTATCCCAGCCCTCCGGCCCTCCGAGTGCTGTGTAAAGAGATAGCTTACTCACAGGATATCCAAATGAAATGCATAAGCAGGTTAAGAGTGCTGTTGAATTATGCTAATTTGAAATTAAGAAGCTCTTATACAAATAGATCTAATCAACATGTCTCGCTTGAGCACAGTTTGGAATGCTGAACTATAGGAGTCAGAATTATTTACATTTTAATTACGTTAAGTAGAACGTGTAGAAAGACCCTTGAATTTTTCTACTATGGTCTTTGTCTTCAGGATGGGAGTGGCTTAAGGATGTGAGAAGTTGTTCCTACCTACTGCTACAGTGATAGTACTGTAGAGCATCAGGCAGGGACTAGAACACACCTGTGATAGAGCTGAGCAAATGCAGATAACAAAAACAACAAGCCCAAAGCCCCAGATAAATACCCCTGATCTGATTTCAAACAGCAAATTCTTGGTTTAGAGCAGTTTTATATCAGCAGCCAAAGGATAATCAACAGTAAGACAATATCCTTCAGTATGATTGTCTTGAGAGCTTTGAAAAGGCAAGCCACTGAATTCTGAGTAGGCAGCAGAAATCAAGTATTGTGATGAGTAAATTGGATGGGACTGAGTACAACAGAACCTTATACAGAGATCCCATACACATTTGGCTTTGGCTGTTTTCATTACCATTGCTTTTTTAGTTACACTGAACTTGCTCACAGACGTTTAAAAAATGTGATTAGAGAGTGTGTGCTAGGCAAAGTTAAAAAGGAGCTGTGTCGGCCTTGTCTTTCTCTTTTAGGTTTCATGCAGCATTCATAGGGGAGCCTCTTGAAAAAGAATCATGAGTTCAGTGAAAATGCATTCTAAAAAAGCCTGCAATGAATTCCAAAGCTACCCAGTTGCTTCACACCATCTAAAAATACATGCTATTACAAGGAAAGTAATCATGACTGTATTCTGATGGCATCTTCTTCCAAAAGGATGCTATATGTCTATGTCCTGTCTAAGAAAATAGCTGCCCTCCTAAGCCTGCCAATAGGTAAATAATTTGTCTAGTTTGGGCAGCAAGTGGAATTTTTTCTACTGCTGCTGTGTTTCAGATAAGCCCTGAGAAGGGCAAGGGTTTCATGTGATTCCAGTTGGCGATGGCTGTGTATTTATGAGTCGCTTAAGTGAAGCCAGTTGCAGACTTACGGAAGGCTGGTATCTCTGCAATATTTTTTCTCATGGTATGAGTTAAAGCAGATTCCAGTGATGTTACTAGTGCTAGAACTGCCAATTTGGAAGCCTGCATATGAAGTTGCAGAAGGGTTTAGAGAAGAAAGTATCCAGCTATTTAAACCTGAAAATAAGGTCTAATTTTAAGTTTATGATTACAATTCAGTTTGGTCCAAGCATAACACCTGTTGCTGTAGAGATTTTTCATATTAATTTCTTCAGTTGAAGAACTAGTGCCCTTCAATTTCCCCCATCTTGGAATACTTCAAGTGAGAAGGAACCAGGTAAAATGGAGCAGACTGCAGGACAGGTCTCCCTCTCTGTGAGCAATAATCTGTTAATGCTCTGAAGTGCTTGTCTCAAAGCCTCTAATTTACAGAATTAGGCTGCTGGTTTTATCTTTATTAGCTTGTGATTCTGGATGTCACTAATGGCTGCTTTTTTTTTTATTAAGTCTTTCGGGTGGGGGGGAGGAGGGGGGGAAGAACCAAAACCAATCCTCAGGTTTTGAAACAAAACAATTCCATCTGTATGTTGCAGCAGCCAAATTTACTTCTTCACAGCTACCTTGGAATTTGACAATGTGTTAAAATAACTAAATAAATAAATAGAGTCCATGTTTCCAAGAGGCTTTAGAGTATGAGCAGAAGCAAATATTAACGTGCAATAATAAAAGAGTAAGAGTAGAGAAATTTGGGGAGCTCAAGACCTTAATAAAGGCAGAGGTTTTTTGTTGCTGGCATTTTCTTGAACATTGTGAGCTTTGTTTTATCATTGTGGCATGCTGATAATGCTAGAATTAAGAAACCTCATGGCTTATGATTTGTGTTGCTCTCAGTGACTCTTCTGATTGCTCAAAGCTTCTGAAAATAATAATTTGAGTAGTTACTGCATACAACTTTTCCTTAGCTTGGTTGAAATCTTCCCTGTGTAAGAGCCATTAGCATCACTTCTCACGGATGCCAAATTTTCAGTGCTATAGGGAGCAATGGCACTGAGGAATAGACTAGAAAGAGGTGACAGAATATTCTGCCTGAGACATTATAGGTTTTGTGTAGTGCCAGATACCTGTTCTGCAAAGGGGTGGATTTTGTGAAAAGGAACAGCTCTTGCAAACTAGCAAGCTGAGCTTGAGACTTATCAACGTATCAAAAGAGGGGAGGCTGACAAGTAGGGGAGAGAGCACTGCTGTTTGTTAACCATCACAGATTTCCTTCAGAGCACTTAAGATTGGCTGTAGTGCTAGGACTTCCCAATTCAGGGAGTCCTTTGTCAGTTTACTGTCCACACTGATAAGGCAGGGCAAGTTCCTTTCTCATCTTACCTATTAGGGAAAAAGAAGGGGAGAGGATAATTCTGCCCTCATTACCTGTTGCTATCTGGAAGACAAAGGACAATTAGGGGCCTGACTGGATGAAGCTGATACCAGGCTGCAACATTAAAGACAATTTCAGTCTTTCATAGGGATTATATTCAGTATGTAACTGTAAAACCTTGGTCAATTACACTATTTAGTATGATGTTTTCACATTCTTCATAAATTGTGTTGTGAGTTGCAAAATAATAAATGTTTACTTAAAGACAATGTGTCTCCTGCAGTCAAGTTACTACTTAGGCATTTCAGCTTGCTTTGTTCTGGTATTTTTTCAAGGTTCTAAATATAGGATGACAAAGTATTAAGAAAAAGTATTTAAAAAGGCTCAAACTAGAATAAAGTACAAGGAGAAAAAGACTCAAATATCCAGATCATGAGTGTTAGTGAAAAGAAAACTCATTACAGTTTTTTTTTTTGTGGACTTTTCATAATATATATTTCAATAGATATTTGAGAACTATACAAGAATGCTACTATATTTTTCCTTACTACGTCATGTCTTTAAGACCAGGGGGACATCTGCAGTGCAGTGAAACTTTTCAGTCGTGCAAGAACTGCATTGTGTGTTGTGATGGTAAGAAGCACTAGAGTGGTGCATTTGACCATTACCCTTTAAGCATTTGAAACTTCAATTTCAGTCTTGGCTTGAATTTCAAGTGAAAATAAGTAACCCTAAAGTTTTCACTGATGCCCATGATGAAAGTATCCATCACAATAGCTGAGGTAATTGCGTAGCTCTTTCTCTGTTGAAGGCCGTAGAACCAAACCAGCAGGGTTAAGGAAGAAATGTATTTCTCAAACTCAGTTCATAAAAACTTTCACAACAGCAGAGACTTTTTCAGGTTGGAAACACAGCACATTTTCAGAGCAGTGAGAGAAAATGAGACCATAGACTCCCTGAAAAAAGCTACTGGAATCATTGTCACAGTTCCAGGTCCAGTTTG
This sequence comes from Agapornis roseicollis, assembly GCA_002631895.1. NCBI lineage: Eukaryota > Metazoa > Chordata > Aves > Psittaciformes > Psittacidae > Agapornis > Agapornis roseicollis. The sequence goes on from NDXB01017093.1 coordinate 5,296, forward strand.
GCACCTACTGTGGCTGCACCTGCTGATGCCATTTTGTTGGCAGGTACAAATCACCAGTCACCAAGGAGAAAATAATGAAACAAGCAACAACTGGCTCTGACAGTATGAAGTAATTAACTAGCCCAGAGCTCTACACAGCAGTACCTAAAGAGAAGGAAGTGGACCCTTAGGGAAGACTCTATGTTTCTGGGTTTTGGTTTGTTTTTTTTTTTTTCCCCTCCCCTGAATACAATAGCAGCTAAACATTGCAGACACATTTTGCAAAGCACTTACTAAAGAGAACCTCCCAAGGGTATGACAAGCCTATCGCTCTCTCTAGTTTCATATGTCTTTCAAATACCTACTCTCCTTCACAGAGATTTGCCATTTGTGTTCTGAAATTGAATGTATTTTCTATCTTATATGAATGTGCTGAGTGTAAGCAGAGAAGGATGGAGTTGTTGTGTGGTGTTAGGCAGTGTGAACTTTAGTTTGGCCATTTGTCTAATTAGGTGTTTTTTTAGTGTGTACTCTGTATAGGCTGATTAGAAGAGTCTGGCTCACAGCCAGGCTATTTCTTCCTTAAAGATTTATTTGCTCTACAGCATTCTTGGAACAAATTTGTTTTTCTGGTTCAGACTGGGAATGAAGAAATACCACAGATGGCAGAATATGAGCACAAAATATTACCTGCCTTGTTGGTAAATACAAACTTATTGATAAATACAGCCTGTAAGTCTTAAATGGATGATATTGGCACTTGTGAAAAGTATATTCTGTTCCTCACTGATTATCAGAGGCATTTCAGCAAAATGTCCAGCAAAGCTGCAATCACAATAATTGCATAACAGTTGCAGTCATGGGCTTGTTTGACCTTTCTGGAAGTAGAACTACTTGTTATATAGCTGTGGATAGGTTTGCAAATGTCTTGATGGTGTCAAGTGTTTTAGTGAACTGTGTGACTTCCTGAAAAACTGTTTAAGGATCAGGAGTATCATATAGAAAGGAACACATGGGAGCTACTTCAGATGAGCTTGGCATGACAGAGAAGCATTCAAAGAAATACCTTTGTCTCGGGGACAGAGAGAGAGAGCAAGTAATCTTTCAAAACTGAAGTCTTCAGAGTTATGTTTTCTCTCCCATTGCTTTTCCTGGTTTCTGTTTTTAGTCCCCACAGGTATACTGTATTTATTACCTCCTTTTTAGTCACTTCCCTATAATACTTAATAAGAAACTTGGGGTTTTATTGCATAGATAAGAACTATCACCACATACATGCTACAAAGCTGCATACAACAAAGGCTAAACCTGAGAATACTCGGGCAAAATTTTATTGTTCCTTGAAAGGCAGGATTTTCATCAACTATGTAAAATGTAAAATGGCAAGGGGAGAAGCCTAATGTCTTCTGTAACTATTATCAGGCATAATTCTTCTTTCAAGACCCTTAATCATGGTTTAGCAATTTTTCTCACTATTTCTTGCAATTGGTGATGGTTTTCTTTCTGCTTCATGCTGTCCCAGATGCTGACCATGTAAAGTCTAATCCTCAGACTAGAACAGACAACTGGTTTGCTGGAACATGAACACATATAAAGGCCAAATTCTAAGCTCAATTTGTGCAGCTGAATGGGGTTCATCAACTGCAGAGACCTAACTAAGCATCAAGTCGATAGACTGTGGCCTAGAGGTAGTGAGGCTAATCAGACATTGGGCAAGGAAGGATATGTAGTGATATTACCAGTGTGCAGGTAACAAAGAGCCCTGCATTTACTTGAGAATTGGAACAGAGCTGCAGAAGAAGAAAGAAATTCGTGCAGGTGAACTCTTCAACTTCCACCTAAACATAATTCAGTCTATCCCCTTCCACTTAGGGGAACTGGAAGTGCTGCTGTTAGCTAGTTAGCAGATGCCATTCCTCTACACCTGTTGGCACTCTCTTCAAGCATATTGGCTGTTAAAACCTTCCTAACCATTTCTTTCTGTCCTATTCTACCTCTGTGTCTTGTGTTCAACTGTTCCAGTTATTTTTCTCCTTCTTAATAACTGATGCTGTGGTTTAGGCTTTAGTCTGAGAACAATGCTGATAACACACTGATGGTTTTAGCTGTTGCTAAGTAATGTTTACCCCAATCAAGGACTTCTGAGTCTCATTCTCTGCCAGTGGGGGGGGGGGCAGCTCAGGAAGCCTAAAGGAAGCAGAAACAGGACACCTGACCCAAACTAGCTAAAGCGGTACTCATACCACAGCACATCATTCCTAGTATATAAAATGAAAGGAGTAGCCTAGAAGGGCAGAACACTGCTTGGGCTGGGCTGGGTATCAGTCAGTGGGTGGTGAGTGGTTGTGCATCACTTGTGTTTATTGGGTTTTTTTTTTCCCTTCCTCCTTTTGGTTTTATAATCTCTCCCCTTGTTATTTCCCTTATCATTATTAGTAGTAGTAGTTTTGTATTATACCATAGTTACTGGACTGTTCTTATCTCAGCCCATGGGGTTTACATTCTTTCAGTTCTCCTCCCCATCCCGCCCAGAGAGAGGGGAAGCAGGAAGTGGGTGAATGGCTTTCTTGTGCTGAGTTGTTGGCTGGGCTTAAAGCATGACACTCTGCTTCTTGTGTTTCCTGCTTTTTCTCATTTGCACTCTCAGTTGCTTTTTGGACCTATTTCTTTTTACCCCATTAGCCATGTTCCTTTTTGGAGGTATTCAGTGTAAATCTACAGGGCTAAGTCAAATGCGGTTTTGACACTTAACCTGAGATTTCGAGCAAAGCAGCCTTCTGGGCTGCGAGCCCTGCTCTGAGTCCACAAGGCTGCATGTGGTTTTGCTGAGAGGTGCTGTTAGAAAATGAGTAGGCAGAAAAAGTCAGCTGTCTTTAATTATAGTCATGAGTGCACAGCTTGCAGGTCCAGAGTGAAGTTGCTTTCTTCTCTTTGCTGTTTTTATTCTATATTTTTACCCCACTAGAATAGTAGTAGAATTGTCTCTTGCAAAGCCATCTATTGCCCTGTAAAAACCTGTCCCAAAGCCTGAAGGGCCTTCTCAACATCAAACAAATCATATCTTGCAGACAGTAGGCCTAAGGAAGAGTTGGGAGCATGATCTTGTTTTCACTCCTCTGTGACTCAAAGAGGAGCAGTTTTCACAGACTTGTGGTGTCCTCGGTCTTGCCCAGAAAGTGACATGATTGCCCACAGGTGGATGTAAGTACTTCTTCCAGAAAAATGCAACACACAGAAATTGAGGGAACAGGAAAGATGCAGAAAATAACAAGTTAAAGTTCACATAGGAGTCAGACTACCAGTCCAAACAAAGTCAAAGAGTCATTGTAAGCCACAAAATGGGGTAATTCTCACTTCAGAGCCAAAGGGCAGCATGATTTAACATCAACCTCCTAATTTCTAGAAAGGGAGTGGGAAAATACAGCAGTAAGTGCGAAAGCTGAGTCTGTAAAATCAGAGTACAAGAGGCTGCAGTTAGAGTGAGAAAGGAGGCAGAAACAGAGCTGGCAGGGACACGAATAGATTGTGCAGGCAATAGGAATGAAAATCTAATCTTAAGCAAGTCTGCAACATCTAGGAACATCAGCAACTTCAGCAAAGGCTGGTGCCCCACTCCTCAGGAGAAAGATAAATAAAATACATGCAGGCTGTCATGAGGGAATATTGACCAGAGATGTGTTCTTTATGTTATTTGCTGCTCCAGGTTGAGAGTCTGACACTCTCAGATATAACTATTAATTGACAGTGTCTCAAGTCACTTTCTGATTCCAGAAGGACTAAGAAGGTGATGTCTTATATGGGGAAAAATACATGGATCTTCAGCCTGCTTTGGGTAGACATCAGTGTTCAGCATTTTGGGAGAGACAAAATACCAAATGTTCCTTTTCCCAGTGAACTTCAAGACATGGCTTCTACAGCTCATTATATTTTTCTCATTATCACAAATAAAGGTATCTTTCAGTGACTGATGCTTGGCCCTTTGATCAACTAATCTTATGAAAGAAGCACAATGAATTTAAATCTCTGAATAGGTAAAATAAGCTGTTTTTCTGTTCTTGCTATTGTACTAAAAATGTTTGTAATGAGTTTGGGAGTCCAAACTTTCCTTTTTTAACCCTAAAGAATGAAAAGCCCTTAAACCATTCAAAAAGGGTAGAAGCAAGTACTTGTGGAATGTAAAAAAAAAAAAAAAAAAAAAAAAAAAAAAAAAAAAAAAAAAAACAAAAAAAAAAAACCCCAAAAAAAAAATGTCCCCCCCCCCCCCGTTTCGGGTTTCTTTTCCCGTTTCTTGGCCGCAGCTCCAGTTATATAAGTGTCCAGATGTTGGCTGCCCCGCGCCAGCGCCGCGCTTCGCTCCCGGCTGCCAATTCCCAGAGATGCTCATCCCGAGGGAACGCGGCGTGGCGGGAGCCCTGGCTCCGGCTCTGGCAGCGGCGGCGAAGCGGGACCCGCCTGTGCCCGAGCATCACCAGGGGAAGAGGAGCGGGGGGAGAGGGAAGGAAGGGTGGNAAAAAAAAAAAAAAAAGAAAAATAACCAACCAAAAAAACAAACCTCAGAGGATAAACTGCACACTGAATTATGATTCATACTGCAACACAGATTGGAGCTTGTCTCGCACAAGGAACCATCAGGAAGCAACAGGCATTTCAGGATGAACCCAGGGCATGCCTGCAATGTTAATGGCAGGAGCCAATCATTTATAGGCATGTTTATTTGTTGCAGTGGGCCTGACAAGTTCATTTTGGATACTACTGCCTGAAGAGCATTGTTCTCTTCCTCTCTGGCTCTAGCATAAGCACATAAGACAGTGATCTTGCATGAGGCTTAATATTTCAGGCAATGTGTATCCTGTTTGGTGTAACACTAACAGAGCATTTTGGCACATACAGGAATGTTAACAGATTGTAAAGCCACATAGAATTCCAAGGAAAAGAAGCTGTTTCTTCAGATGGCTCTCCATCCGCTGATTGTAAGCTAGCCAGCTCTCCCCCTTGCATTTCATCCCAAGATCTGTCTGGGCTTTTTTGGTCTGCCTCCTACATACAGGCAAAGTGACAATGTGCTGCTGGATACAAGGATTGTTGCAGAATCAGGTCCAGCTGCTCTTTCATTTTAAGGATCATAGAATCATAGAATAGTTAGGGTTGGAAAGGACCTTAAGATCATCTATACCCAACACCCCTACCATGGGCAGGGACACCCCACACTAAACCATGCCACCAAACCAACCTGACCTTGAACACCGCTGGGGTGGAGCATTCACAGCTTCCTTGGGCAACTTGTTCCAGTGTCTCACCACCCTTAGAGAACTTCTTCCTTATACCAAATCTAAACTTCCCCAGTTTCAGTTTGGATCCATTACCCTTGTCCTGTCACTACAGTCCCTAATGAATAGTCCCTCCCCAGCATCCTTATAGGCCCCTTTCAGATACTGGAAGGCTGTTAGGAGGTTTCCACACAGTCTCCTCTTCTCCAGGCTAAACAGTCCCAAATTTCTCAGCCTGTCTTCATACAGGAGGTGCTCCAGTTCCCTGATCATCCTCGTGGTCCTCCTCTGGACTTGTTCCAACAGTTCCATGTCCTTCTTGTGTTGAGGACACCAGAACTGCACACAATACTCCAAGTGACAGCAGATTAGAGGGGCAGGATCACCTCCTTCGACCTGCTGGTCACGCTCCTTTTGATGCAGCCCAGGATACCGTTGGCTTTCTGGGCTGCGAGCGCACACTGAAACTGGCTCATGTTCATTTTCTCATCGACCACCACCCCCAGGTCCTTCTCTGCAGGGCTGCTCTGAATCTCTTCTCTGCCCAACCTGTAGCTGTGCCTGGGAGTGCTCTGACCCAAGAGTGCGACCTTGCACTTTCTTGACTGAATTTCATGAGACTGGCATTAGTCCACCTGACAAGTGTGTCAAGGTCCTTCTGGATGGCATTGCTTCCCTGATAACTTCATTATGAAATTACCCCTGTACAGTTTAACTGGTGAAAGAAAAAGCATATCTAGCTTCTTTTTACCTGCAAGTTTTGTCTAGCTGTCTTGTTCCCATTACTCTTGTATCCCCATTTGATGAAATTGAGAGCAAGTAATGGTCCAACATATGGAAACTTTAACATACTTCTAGTCCTGTAATCAGTTCTGCAAAGCCCTGTCACCCTTGTTGTGACCATGCTAGTACCAGAGTTTGAAGTGCATAAGTTGATCTGCTGCAGAAGGTGTGAGTGTCCCAGAACTGTGTTCTTGTGCTGATCAGATTTTCCTGAGAAGAGGTCATGCCTTTCCTCATTGTCTCTGATATAAATCCTTGGCAGATTGACTGGCATTAATGATCTAGGAAAGAAGGTCCTCTACATGCTCTTTCATTAACAGAGTAGTTCCTGCTTTTTGTAAAAATGCATTTCATTGGTTTTGGAAATCCTGCAGTTAGTGAGGCAAATATTCTTCTTGAGAATTACAGTTCTGCTAGTGGTGCTTTTTATTTTGATAATGCTTTATGTCCTTGAGGTCATATAAATTGGGATAAACTAGGCAAAGTAGAAAGCCAAAAAGCAAATAATGTTTGACATCTGTCAGGCATTCAGCTGATACAGTGAAAAGAGAGTTATTGTTAGTTTTTAAAAACTGGAAGTTTAGAGATGGAAACAGCCCAAGTGAGTAAGCTCAGGATGACATCAAAACTGGCTCCAGTGCTTCAGCTTAATGGTTTTTGTGGGCTTGTGGGTTTTGTTCATTTTGTTTTGGTTTGTTTTTTTTTTTTTTTGTGTGCTTCCTTCCTCCCTGCCTCTAATATTATAGGGATACTTAGGCTTTCTAACAATGATAGGCAGCTAAAAATTAAGGAAGGACTTATCCTTTCCATGCCTTTAGGACTTCCTACAAAATATAGAACCCACTTCTATCATCCTGTTGTGAACTAATGCCACATAAGTCCCCATACCATTGGAAAGGTGGGAGGGGAACATAGGTATATGGCTAGGGCACTGTCCCTGCCATGGGAAATGGGTTTGATCTCCCACTGGGACAGGGGAAAGCCCAGTACTCAGTGATTTATGTATTTTTCCCTCTGGTCCCTATCACTGGAAACATTGGGCTGTACTATTAGTTTCTACCACAAGAGAGGAAGCTAGAGGCTGAAGCCCTCTTCATCCTTCCAGTAAGTGTTTGCTTGCAGGGTAACAGGCAAAACTGCCACAGCTCTCTGTGAAGACAGCATTAAGAATGGCCTGACTTAGTAATTTCTACCATTTTATTACAAGCAAATTTTTGTTATATTGGCCAGAATAATAAAATAGCAAAGGCCAGGAGCTGTGCTAGTGAACAATGACAGAGACTGCAGCTGAAGGGAATAGTCTCCACCTGGCAGACAGGCACCTGTGTGGCCTGTGCAAAGCCTAGGAAGGCTTAGACAGCTGATAATGGCAGTAAAAAAAAAAAACCCCACAATGCAGCCACTCAGCTAGGCTTTAAGGAAATGTCTTTGATACTGAGAAAGGAATACCTTCTGCACCACTCCTGCTGGGACCAAGGAGCTCCCATGAAACTTCTGCCCCAAGGTCCTTCCTGGATATGCCTGTGTTCCTTCCATCCTCAATGTCCTTCAAAGTAGGTAGGGTAAAGAGAGACCACAGCAGCTTGAAGTTAGTGCCTCTCTGCTTGCCCAGCTGGGGAGCACCAACCTGTTTCATACTGGGGACGTGCCTGCAACTCCCACCATACTTGCGGCTGAGGTCTCCAACACCCCAGACACCCTCTTCACTACATGGTTTTCACAGAGGAAGTGTAATACCAAATGAGGACTTCGATAACGAGTAGAAAACCATTTCCTGCCATGTTTTTTCTTGCCTGTGAGTGGGGTCAGTGTTCATTGAGTGTATTTTCAGTAGTGTACAACAGACACACAGCTATTGCTCTGGATGGGACAGATTCTGCCAGGATACTCAGTACTGCAGGGCATTGCTCTGTGGTTTGCCCATTTGTTGGCCACAAGAGGCTGTGTGCATGTATAAATGTGCTTTGGGACCTGCTCTGTTTGCCTTGTTGACCAGGGCTGTTAGCTATTACAGTGACAGATATGATAGCTGAAAAGAATTTGAATGAACAGCAGTGGAAAAGTAGCATTATTTCAGAAAAAGATTTATGTTTTACAGTTTGACAACAGTGAGAAGTTTGACAAACAGGGAACATTTTCTCCAGACAGAAAATTCCAGTAACAGGGACAACTTGATTTTACTTGGTGTTTTTTTCCCTTACCATCTTTGTGTTAAAGCTCATTTGTTTCATTCTGGTTGAAAGAAAAAGCTTTGAAACCAGCAGAAATTATTTACAGTTTAGTTCTTTGGAATAGTAAAATCAATCAAAATATTTTAAAAATAGAAGATAATAACTGGAGCTGCTCATCAAGATTTAGGACTAACTGCAGGCTTGACTGAGAACTCTAAAATTAGCTTTTGTTTTATTCTTCATGTAGGCATGTGCAAACACAACATGATAATCATTAAGCTGAATGGTTGCTGAAAAATAACTTACCTGGATCTTTGTAATAGATTAAAACAGAATGTCTTTCCCTGTTGTAAATCTCTTCAGCAATGATGGCTATCTCAGGGCTTGTAGTTCCTTTTTTGAGCTTATGTTTCCACTTCAGATATTCTGCAAGGTGTAAGCCATCTATTGATGCGGAGAAAACTCCAGGAACAAACTTGCCAACAAAGTTTTCAAGCTGACAAGCAGGTATTCTTTATTGCGGCGCCGGGAGACACGGGGGATAACTCCTCCTAACGTGTGTCCCCGTATTGCTACATAAGCCATCCTTATATAGTCCCTGGACATACATGCATATTCATGAGGCTACGTATGGATCACATCATTTTCCAGAAAGCTCCCCGCATGCGTACAGAATTGTGGTAGTGGTCTCTGAGGGTCCTTTACTTCTTCCAACAATCTTCATCACTCCTGGCAGCCTCTGAATCACGTGCAGTAGATGTTTATGCCAGTCTAATTGGTTCGTTAGCACCAGAGCCATAATAATCCTCCTACTTATCAGTTAGTTTGACTGTAGCCCATCCCAGACACCTGCAGTTCCCAGACACTCCTTATGTCTCTGTCCTGTTTTTCTATCCTGTTTTTCTATCCTGTTTTTTCACACTTATTTTTGTACTAAGGTCATAAGGACCTAAAGCTACGCCAACTACAACAGTTTATCTTATACAAAGAATTTTGTTATGTTCTCCAACTGCTCTATTTTTTTTTCTATGTATCATGCATCTCAGTAATTTTCCATTGCTACTGTTATAAAGCCAGCTAATGTTACATGTTACAAAGCAATGCTAATGTTACAAACCCCACCTTAACATTACTTAAGACTAATTCTAAAGGGTTTTACATTTTATTTTGTAATTCTGTACCCCCCTTGCTTCACTATGTACTTCTACTTTACTAGGAATACTCTGATTTAAACCAGATGATGGACTGGTTCTACATTTATTCTTTGTTAGCCAATTTAAATTTCTCCATGGATTTAAAGTCTGTTGAAAACTGGTATCAGCAGGCAGTGGTCTTACTGCTGTCCTGAACTACTACTTCTCATTGTCTTCTTTGAAATCTTTACTGCTTATGAGCAAGAGGTGGAGCCAACTGAGATATGGAATTTGAATGTATTTGTCTGCCTTAGGTTTTTCTCCACCTCTTTTTGTGGCTCTCAACTTTTCATTGTTAGAAATCCACCGAAGAGTCTCTCTGTGGGCAGTATGTTTTGCACCCCATGACCACCTCAGAAAATTCCAGTTTAGTTAGTGAAATAAAGGACAAAGCAGCTGTGATTGGAATATACTAGACCCAGCCATGTGGTTTTCTTTTAAATCTAAGACATTTCAACATAGCTCCTAAATTGCATTGAAAAAGGAAGTTTTTGTGCATCATGAAAAATAGGAGAATGTGATTTGTAAGGTAAGTTAGTTTTGTGCAGTACATCCCATAAAGCATCAGAAGCATACTCAAAAGATGAGGTCCCTACTCCAGTTACTCATAATGCTGGGCTGTAATGATGTCACTCTCTCAGGTGTTCTATGGCAAAACTAAAAATACGTCAATAGATCACCTAAGTACTGCATCTGGGCATCTCTTCCAATTGTAGTTGGTCCCCTGCCTCCCCTCTTGCAAAATGGTGGCACTTTTTTATTCACATTATCTTATTTTGCACAGGGCAATGGTGGTGTTATGAGAAAAAAAGTAAAAGTTAATTTCTTAGGTAAAACTAGAAGAGTGATTTGCAACATGGTAAACTGCTGGCTGTTTGTGTAAGACCCAAATTGGCTCTCTTATTTTGCTGGTTTTAAGTTAACATTTAATTGTATAAATACGTATATAAGCATCTCAGAATGTATTAAACATTTTCTCCAAATTATGTAATTCCCAAATTTCAACTAAAACTTCTGTTACCTCTGAAGCAAGAAATGCTTTTAATTAGAAAGAGAATTAAACCTCTCATTCTGGAGGCATCAAACCAAATGTCTTCATTTTGAAGCATTTTTTTTCTTCCTGATCAAACATTAGCAGAGCTTTTTAGTCAATTCAAACACTGGGTTAGGTATTTTTCTTCATAAAATAAAAACAAAAAAACAATCTGAAAATGTTTTCCCAGCTCACATAGTTGAAGCAGTCAGAACTTTGTTATCCTCCCATGACCTCCAAGTCCTGGATGGCTCAGTCTTCTTTTCATTTAGGTCTGAACTTCATCTGAATAGAAACAACCAAACCTAGGGCTGTTTCCTGAACCATAAAGTACATTAGCCATCAAAGGGAATGGCAACTTTCTTCCATTTACTGAAGAATTAATAAGCAAAGTGCAACAACAGTTACAAGAGGCAGGAGTGCAGTCCTGGTTGCCTGGAAACAGAGGATGCCTTTGGAAAGCCACGCCAGGATCACTCTTCCAAGCAGCTTCTTACATAACCCGATGCCCATGTCATCCCTTTTAAAAACATGAGTCTTCTCATTGCTTTTTTAACAAGACTTTAGTGAGTTCCAAAATTCTTTTAGTCTTTACCACAGACATGTATTTCCATGTGAGAATATATCACATGGTATCCACAAATTAGAGGTGGATAAGGGTCCTGAATTCAAACTTTGAAGAAATGACCCAGCATTCAGATTTCATAACTGCTCTTTTTCATGTGCTGCTGATCAAACTGCACAGGAGTGTTCAAACCTCGTTCAACCTATATCTGTAAGAGCAAACAGATTTTGCCATAAGCCATATGCAAAGTTGGGCTCAGTTTACTACCTGTCTTTCATCTTAACCAACCTGTTTTAAAGCAGTGTGCATAAAATAAGTTATATGTCTGCAGTAAAACTAATATCAGATCCTGACATGCTGTGGAAAACCCCAAAAAATCATTTTATTAACATTGCTATTGCATGTAATTTTGACATGTGCTTTCCATCAACTTCAGCATATAAATAATATCCCCTGCAGTAAAAATACCTTAGGAATTCAGGTGTAATCAAAATATCTAATAAATATGGCATTATAATTAAACCAAAGCTGTAAGGGACAGGTTAGTAGAAAGCTCATGAGTTTTTATAAATGTTCTGGTCAGCCTAGGACTGACTCTGGGCTGGTTCGGCACCAGCTCCATCCAGACCAATTACCAGCTCCAGAGGTGCCAAGTTAGCCTACACTATTCTGCCAACTTTCACCTGTGACTTTTTGTAGGCATGCTGAGCTATGGGGACACAAACCTTCACACCCCCACCCCCCAACCCCATAGTCAAAGAAGAAATCATGTAATTTCTTTGAAATGACACTCTGGGATAGTCTGACTGACTCACTTGTCAGCTGAGTTTGGGGCAACAGCCTTCAACCAGTATTTGTGCACACTGCAAATGAGAGTGGAAAATGTCTTGCTTGCTGAGTTTTTTGCAGAATATCAGTGTTCCCAGCTTTTGAGTTGCGAAAATAAGGAGACACACTACAACCAGGCTCTGACTGTCAGAGTACCCAGGCATGGAAAGAGTTACTTTGTTCAAAAAAGAGTACAAAGACTACTTTAGAGGGCAGAAGAGGATAGATTCAAGATACCAGGCTTATGCCTTACATACTTGCTATTTGATTGCTTGAACCTTTCACAGTTCCCCCCTGTGTTAAGGTGGTGATAATGCATTTTTCCTAGAACCATTGTGACAGCTAGGGCTTTACCAATTGCTTTGATGTCTTTGAAGGAAAAAATACTCCGTCTGCTTAAATTTAGACTGACAGAACATTGTGAATCAGGTGCAGCTGGCTTTGACCAGGTTCCTGTAGAGCCCTTTATTGCATAAGGTATTGTTGTTTTATCAAATGCAGCTTTCCTGTTTTCATAGCTGCCCAAAGCATCATGATGTCCCCCAAGACGTGACACTTTTACTAAGAACTGTTTGCCCTTGCATAACTCCTGTGTGTGCTGAGAAATAAGAATATTTCATGAGAGTCTTTGTGCCAGGTAATTTTATCAGTTCTTATCAGATTGCAGAGAAAGAAATGGCAGTAAATTGGATGTCTTACCTTGAAAAGCTTTCAAAAAGCAAACAGCAAACGTGACATGATGAATAGATGCCTGGGGTGAGTAAGGTTTTTTTTTCCTCAGGTTGCAGGAACACAGACAGGTCAATATGACAGAGAGTTATGTTAGTATTCATGAACCAACTCTGTCTTTCCCTTGAGAGCTTGCTGTAATGGCTGGAGAAACATGCTCTACTGTGGTGGCTAAATGGCAGATTGTATCCAGCATCAGAGATTAGAGGAGTGGTGACAAGTCCTGAATACCAATAAAGCAGGAGCTGATGATTTTTGCAATTTGCCAGTGGCTGTGAAGTGTCTGACACAGACAGCAAAACCTTCCCTTTACCTCATTGTGTGTTTATTACAGAGCATAGAGAATACAATATGGCAGCTCAGACAAACAAATAATTTCCTTGTGGCATCAGGTCATGTGGCATCAGGCCTCATGGCGAACATAGAAACCCATCTAATTTTAGCAAAAATATCATAGAACCTTAAAATGGTTCCTCTCAAATAAATAAATTAAACTTTGTGTTATCAACCCAAATGAGGAAGGGGAGGTAGGGTGAGGAGGAAATCCCTTGAGTATAGCCAACTCTCAAAATGATCTATTTGTGTAAAATCTGCATGTTAATATTGGGCAAACATCCAGCTGTTGTTAGATTAAATCCTGTTCCTTATTTTAAAAAGATACTAGGTTTAATGCCTCCATTTTATGATTTTTTCCTAGCTCTTTTCAGTATGCTGGGCCAATAAGTCTGGGCTGACATAAATCAAGATTATTAGGCATATGAATATAACAGCAGCTGAGGCCCAAAAGCTTGGTAGGGATGGGTCAATTTACATTTTACATTTAGTCTTAAGTTTAGCTGTAAATTTATCCTTATGTTCATGGTTGCTTTTCCCTGTATTCTTTTTGCAGTGTCTGTAAGTGAGAGCTCTTCCTCGATATCAAAGAAATAAGCATGTCAGATCTAATGAACAGACTCCTTACCATTTCTATAGTTCCTTGTATTTGAGGCACTCACAGCAAATTTTGTCTTGCTGGAACTTGGCATGTTATGGCTCACATGCCATTGCTTATGCTTGCTGAGGCCAGCATCCCCAGTCAATGCTAGCAGTGAGCAGCTACAAAGGCAGCATCAATCTCAGCCTGCTTTATGCACTGTCTGTGCCCAAACCAAACCTTCCAGCCTGCAGGAAGGCAAGTCTTGTTGGTTTTAATTGACATCTCAGGAAATGGAGGCCAAGAAGAGCCACCTAGCCTGCCTGATCCTGTTTGCAGCCTAACCATAGATACATACCCAACTTCATGAGCAATATTTTCTGCTGCTTTGCTGATGAAATACATTTAGTGACTAGCACAGTCAAAAAAGGAGGCAGATATTCCAAACAGGAAGCAGGCTTGTACAACCTGTGGATTAAGCAACTATAGTTTTCTCTTATTTAGATGGAGTACACTTGTAATCTTGAGAGAATTCAGTGTATTCAGGATTTTATAATCCCTCTGCTGTTGGGTGAAGTGCAAAGAGACAGCACCAGAACAGCTCTGGACCAGAGCAGTCTTGCCCTTCCTGAGCAGCTCTCCTTAACAAAAAGGGGATTGGAATCATATCCTACCTATCCCTGCCTATGGCAGGTGGGCTGGAACTAGATGATCTTAAGGTCCTTTCCAACCCTAACTATAAGGCCATAAGCATCCTGCAGACACTATCACTCAAGTTAAATTTGTTATCATGGCACAGATGATTAAAGCTCTTCTGTTAATTATTATTATTATTATTAGGCTGTACAGAGGGAGCAGTGTGAAAAGAGCCCTTGTTGCTCCAAGCCTAATTGTAGTTACTGAAAGTAGACTTTGCACGGTGAAAAACACTCTGTTTGCTGCCATCTGCTCTGTAATGCCTTCACCCATGTTACAGCTGGAGTTGACACAGAGGAAAATGCCACAGTACACCCAGGGGCTTCCTGTCTCAGAAACTAGAAGCAAGGTCCTTCGTATGGGTGCCCTGTATCAGAGGGACACCTGCTGGAGCAAAACCTCAGCAACATCTGGAGGAAGTCAGACTACTGCTATCTACCATGACTGTTTTGAAATACAACTAAGCTCTCATTTAAATGCAATTAAACTCGTTATTTTCTTTCCTCAGTTAATTCATAGAATCATAGAATAGTTAGGGTTAGAAAGGACCTTAAGATCATCTAGTTCCAACCCCCCTGCCATAAGCAGGGACACCTTACACTAAACCGTGCCACCCAAGGCTTCATCCAACCTGGCCTTGAACACTGCCAGGGATGGAGCATTCACAGCTTCCTTGGNCAGGGACACCCTAAACCGTGCCACCCAAGGCTTCATCCAACCTGGCCTTGAACACTGCCAGGGATGGAGCATTCACAGCTTCCTTGGGCCACCCATTCTGGTGCCTCACCACCTTTACAGTAAAGAATTTCTGTGTGTTTGTTAAATTTTCTAGGCATCAGCACATACCAGCAGATGATTAAAAATTCTTTTTGATTTACATGATAACACATATGACTGACCTTGGGCCATACAATAGCACTTGTTAAAATGCTGCTGTTAGAGAATCTCTTGCTCCTGCTGTTCCTGCGAAGAGTCCTGGCTTAGTTCCTAGGGAGGTTTGGAGCTGCACTGTACCCTCTGACCGGAACATCATGTGGTCCTGACACTACTACAAAGCCTTGAGAAAAGGAGCCATGTATTTTGCTCAGTCCCATAAGCAGAGCAGCATATTATTCCTTGCATTCTGTTATGTCTGAGGGCAGTCAGATAAAACTGTTAGAGGTATTCCATCTCCTTCCCTAGTCCCCAGGCAATGAGCCCCCTTAGAAGCAAATGGAAAGGACAGACCATATTCCTGAGGTCTGACAACAAGCCCAGTGCATGTCACAGAGAGCAAGGGACACTTCTTTGTGTGGGAGGCGTTTCTGCCCTTGTGCCATGGAGCTATAGGGATAATAGTTGCTTGTACTGGGGTTTGGAGATTTACTGCTTAAGCATTTAGGAATGGCAAGTGAATAACTTTAAATCACATATCTTACAAGGATATTTCATTCTGAATTCTAAAGTGTCATGATAGTACCCTTAGAAGCAGTATCATTTGGGATTGCTAAGGACATAAAGGAAGGAGTTTTTTTAAAAATCTTATCCACTAAGCAAAGACTTTCAAATCACCCTCCTGCAGCTGTGGTAGTGTATTGCCAATAGTGCAACTGATGATAGCAAGTCATTTTCTCTCAAGGCCTCTAGTGAATGGTAAGGCAACAAAGGAAAGTCATTAAGTTTTCAGTTCCTTCCATACAGGTTAGTTTGCTAATCACTAGCTACCCAAGTAATTTCTGATTGATTAGAGAGCGGTGATCTTTAAGGTATTTGAATTTAAGGTCCCAAACATTACTTCTGCATTTTTCTATAGTACATGTTTTCTGTAACAATATGTAAGTATTCACCTATACAGATTATCTAAGTTTTTAAATACAGTGCTGTCTGCTTTTGAGACAGGAATACATCTGTCCCATAATCCTGTAGCATTCGTAGTCACAGCCATAGGTAACACAAGCATTTTCACTACTCTTTCAACACTGGCTTTCAAGTGGGAAAGGATAGGATAGGATAATTTCAGGTGGAAGAGACTGGCAGTGATCATCTAGTCTGACTGCCTGACCAATCTGATGCTGACCTAAAGTTAAAGCATGCTATTAAGGGAATTGTCCAAATGCCTCTTACACATTGACAAGCTTGCAGCATCAACTACTTCTGTAGGAAGTCTTTACCGTCTTGGTAAAGAAATGCTTCCCAGTGTTCAGTATTGGACAGCTTTGAACCATTCCCTCAAGTCCTTAACTGCTCCTTATAGGACATGCCTTCAAGCCCTTTCAGTAGCTTTGTTGCCCTCCTCTGGATGCATTCAAGATGCTTCACATGC
Organism: Agapornis roseicollis; assembly: GCA_002631895.1. Taxonomy (NCBI): domain Eukaryota; kingdom Metazoa; phylum Chordata; class Aves; order Psittaciformes; family Psittacidae; genus Agapornis; species Agapornis roseicollis. The sequence continues at coordinate 21,755 of NDXB01017093.1, forward strand.
TTCTTAAAGTATGGGGCCCACGACTGCATACAGTATTCAAGTATTCAAGGTGAGACACACCAAGACTAAATACAGTGAGATAATCACCTTTTTTGACTGTTATGCTGTGTTTGATGAACCCCAGGATGTGGTTTGCCCTCTTGGCTGCCAGGGTACACTGACTCATTCTGAGCCTGCTATTGAGCAGCACCCCGAGATACCTTCTGCAGGACTGCTCCCCAGCCACTCCTCCCAGTTTATACTTGTGCCTGGCATTACAACATTCTAAATGCAGAAGTTGGCATTTTGACTTGTTAGATTTCATCTCATTAATCATAGACCAATGCTGCAGTCTATCTAGATCCCTCTTCAAGACATCTTGAAACTACTAATGCAGCATTTTCAAAAACAAGCACGAGATTTTGCAAACAAGTGCTCATAATGCCTCTACCAAGAAAACATAGTCAAGATATGTTGTGTTGTATTGTACTCTGATGCAAGAGTTAGAAATGTGGAGCTTGTGGTGATAGGAATTTCTTAAGGAGAATGGCATTGTGAAGGTCAGGTTTTAGTCTCAGTGGAGAAATTTGATGTGCCCAGAACACAAAGACATGTGCTGACTACTGAAGGGGAATTTGGTAAAACTTCACTTCTCCTCTATTGTTCCAGTAAAACTGCAAGGCTGGTAGCTGAGAATCATGATCATAATTCTGTGACAAGAAATGGGTGTTAAATACATGCCTATTAATGCACATGTATAAAATAGGGGTAAAATCCAGCATGTATTAGCTATTGTGATGTCTCTGTTCTCTTCCTGTAGTATTAGAATCATAGAATCATAGAATAGTTAGGGTCGGAAGGGACCTTAAGATCATCAAGTTCCAACCCCCCTGCCATAAGCAGGGACACCTCACAATAAACCATGCCACCCAATGCTTCATCCAACCTGGCCCTGAACACTGCCAGGGATGGAGCACTCACAACCTTCCTGGCCAACCCATTCCAGCATCTCACCACCCTAACAGGAAAGAATTTCTTCCTTATATCCAATCTAAACCTCTCCTGTTTAAGTTTGAACCCGTTACCCCTTGTCTTGTACTGTAGATTAAGGGTAAGGATGTCCTTTATACCACTGAATTCTGCAGACACAGCTTCTTGGTGTTCAGATGATGACTATCAATCATTATATCTCAGATTAGCTCTCAAGTCCATGCAAAGACAAATCTCTCCAGTCTTCTTTGTCACTGCTATTGATGAGCACCATTCAGAAGTTTCACTTTCTTTGATAATGTCATTCTGGACATTTTTTTCAAGCTTTTGTAAAGCAGCATCTCTCACAGAAAATGACAGGGATACATTTTTATTGTACAGGCACTATATGATGCTGAACTGGAATTCTAGAAAAAAATATTTTACATAGCACCTTCTCAGTACTCTCAGAATCAAAATAGGTAAAATTGGAGCCTGTGATGTACTAATATTTGGTGCTGAAGTAATATACCTATTTATTATTTACATATTCAGTACAGGACACTGCCTTTAGCACTGCTGCTAAATACAGAACCCAAAGTCATAATTACAAGCAGGTAACCAAGCAGTAGAGCTCAGTGCCATAGCTAGCTCACTAGGCATAACCTCAGGTCTGTAACTGTCAAAATTCCAATGTTTTTGCAAATAAGCAGATTTGAGTAGTATAGAGACTGCAGAGCTCAGAATTAGCATCAGTTCATTGGCTTGTGGCTCTCCTGATAGAGCAGCAACGTTAACAGTATACACAGCTACATAGACAGTGAATCTAGGACTATTTCTGTTGACACTCATAACAGGAACCTCTGGCACAAGTAATTTCACATACCTACTGCTCATTTGAAGCATTAGGACATACTTTCACAAAATGTCCAATTTCATGCAGTGTTTGCACTGGATATCTCTTGCAGGACATCCAGCATAATTTCCAATATACCATGTGCAGAGTGGTAGCAGAGTTTTCCCTGTTTATTTGGAGTGTGCTGAGCATGTATCTGCAGTATTGTAATTTTCCATAGGCTGCACTTTAAACCCCCATCTGAAATGGCTGCAGAGTTTGAACAGTGCTTGCTATACCCTGACTTAGCATTTTCACTTTACCGTTGCTGACTCAGTTCACTAGCAATGACTCTAGCCTCTGCAGAGTCAAGTCTGATTTAATCAGTAAACCCTCTTTAACATGAGGGGTAATTGTTTTCTCTGAAAGCTGATCTCAGGTGATTTTTGTCTGCCACATTTCTAGACCCACATGTGACAATCAGTTCTCACAAAACTACAGTAATGTTGTGTTTGTTTCTTGTAGACCCTTTCCAAGCTGGCAAAATTCATGGTGTTCATCTACAGCAATTGCTTCAGGTATACACAGACATAATTATTCCAAGAGTACAGTACCATATTTATCATCAGCTTGGGAAAGTGTATATAGTATGCACTTGCCTTTGACTCCAGTTCAGTGTGCACTTTCCTCAGGAATGTCTCTAACACTAATTGTGAACATACAGTATCCAGACATGCTTGGTCAAGCAATAGAAAGTTTAATAGTCTCAATCACATTTTGCAGGACTGCGGTAGGGACTGTAGGAAAGGACAAAGGAGAAGTGGAATCCTTAAGAATTTTAGTTGGGTACAAAAGAGCAACAGAATTAAAGGCTAAGCATGTCTGTGGTCAGCAGTAATATATGCAAATGCACATGGAAAAAATCCTTCTATAAGAAAGTCAGGGTCAGTGATATATTTCTTTGTCTCAGAAGAGCTTAGCGGAGAAAATGCTACACTTCACCAATCTGTTGGTAGGAAATTTTACTGTAAGCACAGAGAAGCTGAAAACCTATTGAAGTGACCCAAAGCTGTTCTTGAGAGGAGGGATAATTCCTTGACCTTTGTATGACTTGGTTTGTGGTGGTTTTGCACAGAGAAAGGGCATCGCTGGGAGCAGGAGTAATTCAGTGTCACTCTTCTCCAGGCTACAGGAAGTAACATTAATTTCTGTGGGATGAGCTAGCTCTCAATTGCTGAGTGAGGCCAGCCTTGCTGAGATGGAGCCACTGAAGCCTCTGTCTGCAGAGAAGTGCTTTTACTGATGGTACAAAAAAGATGTCCAGATGCTCTTCCTGTTTTCCTTTTCTAGGCTGCTGCCAAATCAACTGGGAAGCCATATAGTACAGGTGAGGCAAGTCACCTTGTGTATAAATTTGTGTGCAATTCATAGCCTGTGCATTAATTTTCAAGCAAACTTTCTTTTAAAGTTCAGGCCAGAAACTGGGAAGGTATTTTATCTCTCTGAGGGACAAAATGCAGCCCCATCTCAGTTATGGCACCCAGTTGCTTACACAGAGTGTAGGCTGGATCCTATTGAAAAGGAAATGTTTAGCAGGAGAGAGTTTGAAAGTAATTAGTAACAGGGGAAGTAAAAAAGGTAACTTTAGTGCAAGTAGAAAGTAGTGCATAATAATCATTAGCTGGAGAGAGAACATGTAAGTGGTGAAAAGAACAATTAATTTATCAAGATAAACAATAAGATAGTTAAAATTAAGGGAAATAGAGGAAAAGATAATTAAAATCCAGTATCATTAAATACAAAACCACCCTGTGAGGTAGCTAGATATTTATTCTTTAATAGAGCCCAACTGAGCAATTGAGGGAATGCAAGGTGTTGGTAAAGAGCTCCTAAAAGAACAGTGAAGCATCAGTGTGAAAGGTATCCTTTAGGACACATTTTCCCCACATATAAACAAAATGTTTTGTTTCTGTTTTACCATCAGCATAGAAAATGCAGTATGACTGTATTTGTCTGCATTTTTACAACCTTTAACAGGTCATAAATTGAGGATAAGAATGTCATGGTGGTGTAAGTCAGGGGTAAGGAATTTTTAGTGCAGTCAGACTTACTGGTGTGAAACACATACTGTCTGCAAGTGATATATAAATGGTATATAAATGAGGTATAGAAAGCAATGAATGCTACAGTGCTACAAGAAGGCAAGCAAAGAAGCTGGGAAATAGAGAGGACATGAAAAATGAAACCAGGTCCTCTCACATTTTACTATTTAATAGAATTAGGCTACTAATAACATGTGTGAGTCACAATTTTGCAGTAGAAAGAAAGCAAATTTGGGCTTCCTTTACAGACATACCCTTTCTACCCTGTTTCTTAGCAAAAGTCCATTTGTGAGTATAAATGTTGTTAGGACCTGAGTTTGGAGCGTATGCTTCATATAGCTCCAGAGTTGCAATATATATTTGAGCAGTTACCTAGGGATCACTATTATTCCCATGATTTATGGATTTCTGAGTATATATTAGGTGATTGTGTATTTATAATTTTGGCATGGCTGTGTACTGCATATAAGTTTTAAGGATTACTTTATTTCCAAACAGTGTGACAAGAAATGAGTCACAATAAGGACAACTAGGAAAAGAAATTAAGATTCATAATTTCAGATTCTAGGGAAAACCTATACTATAATTGCTTCTCATAACTTGAATCATGTGGGACATGGTATTTAGAGGTGATGAATAATCTGTGATAATTTTTGGAACTTTTTAAAATGCTTAATTACCAAAAAAAAAAAATAAAAATAAAAAAATTCAAAGATGGGAGGAGAAGAAAGCATTGAACAAATTATTTAAGTCATTACCTATAGGAAAGGAGATAGGGCCAATGTGGAGTATTTGAGGCCCTTATTTGTGTAGATGAGCATGCTGGTCATACAAGGAAGGAGATTGTTCTTGAGTGATTTTGCTTACATAGTTGTTTTCATCTTTTCAGAGGTTTGGTTGCACACTGATGTTTGCAGAGGTTAACAGATCAAAAGGAGGGTGAAGTACTTCACCATAAGAAGGGATCAGAATGGTGTGCATTGGATTTGTTTAATGTATTTTCAATCATCTTACCCTTCATTTCAGTCTATAATGAAATAATGGCATAGCACAAACATGTCAAAGAGTGATGCAACAGGGCTTCTTGTTAATTTGTTTAATGAGTGACGATTACTGATATTGAACACAAGAAAGGGATTTCTGATCCTTTTCATTTTTATCCAAATACACCAATTTGACAGAGGTAAAATAACATGGGATGTCAGCATTTTTCACTAGAGCCAGAAAAAGTTTAAGTTTCAACCTTGTTATTTCCTGAATCCCAGTAAGCTTTTTATGCCGAAGATATTTTGTGGCTTACATTTACTTGACTTAAGGTTTTCAGTTGGTGTAGGAACTATTTTTGCATGCACACTGAGAGCATCTTTGATCTTATACTCTCAAAATGGTCTGAAAAATACAGAAGTAATGACCCCTATTTCATGGCATAAGAAAGGTGACTTGAGTAATATTATATGGTTTATCTAGGATTACAACTAGATTAGCCATTGACACAATCATAGAATCATAGAATGGTTGGGGTTGGAAATGGCATTAAGATCATCTAGCTCCATTCCCCCTGCCATGGGCAGGAATGTCTCACCCTAGACCATGTCGCCCAAGGCTTTGTCCAGCTTCCCCATAAACACTTCCAGGGATGGAGCACTCACAACTTCCATGGGAACTCGTTCCAGTGCCTCACCACCCTAGCAGGAAAGAACTTCTTCTTTATACCTAACCTGAACTTTCCTTGTTTAAGTTTAAACCCATCACCCCTTGTCCTACTGCTACAGTCCCTCTTCAGCATTCTTGTAGATCCCCTTCAGATACTGGAAGGCTGCTAGGAGGTCTCCACACAGCCTTCTCTTCTCCAGGCTGAACAGCCCCAACTTTCTGAGCCTGTCTTCGTATGGGAGATGCTCCAGTCCCCTGACCTCACTTGGAGTATTGTGTGCAGTTCTGGTGTCCTCAACATAAAAAGGACATGGAGCTGTTGGAACAAGTCCAGAGGAAGGCCACAAAGTTGATCCAGAATTTGGTTTATGTACATTTCTAACATTTAGAGTTCTACAAAATATATCAGAGGGCATATGCTTTTTTTTTTTTTTTTGAATGCTGTGGATCACACTGAAAAGAAAATAATCTTTTCCTGGGTGGCAAATTCTTCCCAAACCCTGTTTTACTGCAGCAAGCATTGTCATAATGGGACTGAAACTGATTAAGATCTATAGCAGGTGACAGGTTTGAGAAGGAATAGTGTTTTCATTATTTAAAAAATAATAATGGAGGGCTTTTCTGCTTTAGATGTTAATATGTGTCAGCAGCAAGGTAGAAGATGTCTTGGAAAGTGGTTTTTCTGTAGATGAAATGTATTGTAAGACAACGTGTTTTCTATATTGCAAGAGTAAGTGAAAGACAGGCACTGTAATACTGGTTACATTTATATATCACCTTTCATTCCTAAAGCAGAACAGCTGATTACAGATTATCCTGGATAGGGGAATCACTTCACCCACCACAGAAATGCAGTCACCCTCAAGAGAGGGATATAGCAGGTGTTTAACAGCATATAGCACAATACTGTGAAAAAAACACTGCCAGATGAAACAACCTAGGAAATTAGATGCAGGCAAGAATGTTGTATGCAGGCTAAAATGAAGCCTGGGGTTTGAGTGAAAGAAAAATTTGATTCAGATTGTGCTCACCTTTTTCAGCCTATGACCTAACATGGTAGCAGTTAAACGCAGCACTTGGAACATTGATTTTTTTATATTTTCCTTTTCCACACACATGCACTTCTTTCTCTGCATTGCACAGTGTTTCCCCTCACAAAGAGATGCAGCCAAGCTTGAAAGATCAGAGCATGACTGAAACACGTATTAGAGGCGAAACAGTGGAGTTCAAGAACCAATCAGGGACCACGTCACTGGAAATGTAATCCACCTGCTACTCTAATGTATATTTCCTTTCACTTCTTTTCTTCCTTCTTCACTTCCCATTATATCTCCTTAAATAGGTTCATACTCATTTCATGCAGAGATGGCAGAGATTCTTTAGAGCTGATTTGCCTAAATTGGGTGTCTGAGTATTCTCCCTAGGTAGGTTACTCAAAGCCAGGTTTGCCATCATAAAAAAGATCTGGTCCCTGGTCAACAGAATCATAAAATCATAGAATAGTTAGGGTTGGAAAGGACCTTAAGATCATCGAGTTCCAACCCCCCTGCCATGGGCAGGGACACCTTCCACTAAATCATGTCACCCAAGGCTTTGTCCATCACAATAGATACTTTGAGCCTTCATTGTGCTGAGCTGCTAAGGTCAAAATTTTGCAGGCCATGTTTTCTGTTTTCTGCTTCTTCAGCATAAGGCACAAAAAATTTGGAGGAGATGTATATTTCAACTGGAAGTAACAGATGTTTCTTACAATGAAAGTCATCTGAGATGTTTTACGATTATTTATGTAGATGATATCACTTGGTATATTCACAGAATCACAGAATCATAGAATGATTGAGGCTGGAAGGGGCCACTGGAGATCATCTAGTCCAATCTCCCTTCTCAGTCATGTCACCCAAGCAATTACACAAAAATACTGTAAAATACCTGGCCAATTTCAAAGACAATTTTATGCTCATGTGGCCTCTGGCTGCTGGACTAGCGAGGGCTCATCTGTTAAGTTAGAGCTGCATGTGGGCAGTAGGTTTTGGCTATACCCATCTTTGTTCCCAGTGCTAAGGACTGAAAGAACCTGACACAGTAGCTTGCTACTCCTGCTTTTTATCCATAGAGGAGATATTACTATGCTTCTGCCCACTGGAACACTAAAAAGCAAATTAACAAGCTACGTCTCTGCAAAGGTCTGTTCTGAAAAGAATCGCATTCTAATGGCAATGATTTGTTAAACTTGACATCTTTTTCTCTAATCAATGTCCCTATCTCCTAAGTTGGTTCCCAGTTCCAGTAATGACAAACTAATTTGTACTGATATACAAACTTTGAGGATCTTCAAGTGTGCACACACTGAAATTCTTAGTGAAAACCCATGTTGTAAATGACATTTAAAAAGTCATATAGGGAATCAATGATACAGTCAGGAACAGACAGAAACCCCGACTCATTTGTTACTTTCCTGGTGTGCTCTTAGCTGGTGGATACCTGCAACCTCAATAACCTGTTCTCTATCCTAACTGTTGTGTGCTTCCTTCAGGGAGTTGCATATTTAGTTGCTCATAACACCACTTTAGTTCACATAAAATCTAATCAAATTCAAGCTAATGTCTATCAGGAAAGAATGAAATTACAATTACAGCTATCTACTCAATTTGCAATAATTTGTGATGTTACTGCTCAGTTTACTGTCTTACAGTATGTGGCACTTGCTCCAAAAAACTGAAAACTTTGTTATTTTCCATTTTAACTCTAGTAGGAATAAATACATCACCTCAAGGTACGGATTCTTCAAATGGTTCAAGAATTATTTTGTTCCTTCTTAATACAGCCCTGAAAATGTACAATGCATGCAGCAAATAGGTAGAAGTGTTAAAGCTTCCTCCCAAAGTTCTTACTTTTCTTTAACTGCAGTTGGATGTTACCTTTCTTTGGCATAACTATGACATAAGATCCATAAGATGCCTGTTTGTTCACCTTATTCACGTCACTACCTGCACTGAAAATTATCTTTGGGGAGAGAGAAGGAGAAAAAGCAGTCACCACTCTCTCACAACTCTCTTCAGCAGTAGTCACAGCACTAGTCATGGTGTGATCATCACATCAAAAGTGACTGTTCTGGAGCTAATCAAAGGGCTCGCTCCTTCAACCCCTCCAACCCAGGAATTCTGGGCCCAACCACAATGGTAAAATATCCACTCTAAAAATGAAAGCCTTTAGGTTTTTTTCATGACAAACTGTGCCAAAATGTGGTTGACAGCTTAACGTCTTCCCCAGTGGTAATGTCTGAGAGATATTTCTGTGCTTTCAGTGGTGAACTGATGTAATACAACTCATTCCATGCTGTAGCTCCAACTTTTACTGGGGATGGTAGGTAAACTGCTTTCATTTTGGGAAGCTTATCTGGTATTTTCAGTTCAGATTATTGTTAAGAGTTTCCCAGCCTATTACAGAAATGTCCTTACTTTTAATTCCTCCCATATAGATCTACCAAAATTCTGTCATGATGTACATTTACTCATATAAGTTGGTTTGGTTTTGTTTTCTCAACAGCATTGCTGCTGCATTTCTCAGATTAAAGTAAGTTTTTACTCCTCCAACACCAAAAAGGCAATTTTTGCATTTAATTGAAAGTCTGAAACCTGAGTTTTGAGGAACAGAAATGAGGGTAGTAGTTTGAATGCTTGCTTGATTCTTTCCAGCTCAAATAACCTTAAAACAAGGATGGAAATCAGTGAAATAAGCATTTGTTATTGCAAGTTACTATTAGTGATATGATTTTAATTCTTCAAAAATAAATTCTCAGTTTTATTCTGTTTTTCCTCATTAACTCAATCCTTTTCCATTTTTACTAAACCAAAGTTCCATTTGGTCAAAATTCCCATTGATGAGTAGAGGACTAAGTTCAGACAACAATGAAGATCAGGAAAGTGACAATGAAAAGCACAGTATACATCTTAATATTGATGGCAATTGGTTTATTCTTATTACTATTCCTGTGACATTAGGTCATTATAAAGTTGCCTGTGTCTTCACTGTATTAAGAGATATTCGTGTTTTATATGTGGGATGTTTGGCAACTATAAAAGCAGATGAATCTACTTTTAGTTGTTTGTTTTACTAAATGAAGTGCTCAAGCTAATGTGTGGAGAGGTTATTTTTTACTGGGAAGGAACATCAAGCAGTAACAGTTGGTTTATCACTGTCATTGTAAGAGTGATAAACCAACAGTTTATCCTTTACAACTACTATTTTACTGTAACTTACAACTTTTTTTCTATGCTATGCTTTTAAAGATGGAGGTAAGCGTTAGCTGGGATTGTTCAAATAGACCATTTGGTAGAAGCTTTCATTGGAGGTTGTGAAGCCATCTAGTCAAAATGGCCAGGAAACTTCCAGAATGATCCTGTAAAGGCTGGACGTATGAGACAGTTCTCACTGAGTGATGACCTGTAACAGCAGTAGCAGGTTTTGTTTAGGGCTGCCTTATATGTTAGGAGTCCTTAAAGTGGGCTATTGACAAACATTTTTTTCATTAAAAAAAAAAAAAAAAAAAAAAAA
>NDXB01017093.1:31958-42867 GCA_002631895.1 Agapornis roseicollis
AAAAAAAAAAAAAAAAAAAAAGTATGAGCTCTTATTAGTTTATATTTTTTTATCAGGGGAAGATCTGTATGTGTTAGAAAGTTCTCTACTGGTAAGGTGGCAATTCTTCTTTCCTAAAGTTCTTTCCTCTAAGACAACACTGATGGTTTTCTGGAAATCTTTGTTGCTTCTTAATATTTAACACATTTCAGTAATTGCCTTAGTGCCTTTGCACAGGAAATGCCAACAATGGGGGCCAACAACCCAGAATTCTTGTCAGCTGAGAGTTATCAGCAGTGAGATGCCCATGCAAAGGTTTTACTAGGTGAGAAGTTCTTTTTCTTTTCCCAGGTTAGCAATCAGTCTGCCTTAAGACACTTCCATCAGATATAGCGGTCAGACTAAGCATCCAGCATGTCATCTGGCAACATCACTGTTCTAAGGCAGCTCATGAGGAAGAGGGAATATTCTTTGTGAGCTCTAAAAGCAACTGGAGCTCTGAAGCAATGTATATCATGTACACGGATGCAATTAATTAGTAAATACTGTAGGTACATTGAAGAGCCTAATTCTCCACAATAAGAAAAGAGTGCTTGAGGTGTACCTGAAAACCCAGTTGTTCTCTGATGATAACTTCCAGAACATTAACATTGCCAGTGCCTAGTGTCTGTCTTTAATTCAGTTGAATCCATTTGTGGGTCCTGAAGGAGCTGGCGAATGAAGTTCCTAAGCCACTGGCCACTATATTTGAAAAATCATGGCAGTCAGGTGAAGTTCCTGATGACCGGAATAGGAAAATACAACCCCAATTTTCAAGAAGGGGAAAATGGATGACCCGGGAAATTACAGACCAGTCAGTCTCACCTCTGTGCCTGGCAAAATTCGGAGCAGATTCTGCTGAAGGTCATGCTAAGGCACATGAAAAACAACGAGGTGCTTGGTGGCAGCCAGCATGGCTTCACTAAGGGGAAATCCTGCCTGACCAATTTGGTGGCCTTCTACGATGGGGCTATGGAACTGATGGAGAGGGGTAGAACAGTTGATGTCATCTACCTGGACTTGTACAAAGCGTTTGACACTGTCTCACATGACATCCTTGTCTCTAAATTGGAGAGACATCAATCTGATAGATGGACCACTCGGTGGATAAAGAACTGGTTGGATGACTGCACGCAAAGAGTTGTGGTCAATGGCTCAGTGTCCAGCTGGAAGCCAGTGACAAGTGGTGTCCCTCAGGGATGGGTGTTGGGACTGGTCTTATTTAACATCTTTGTCACTGACATGGACAGCAGGATTGAGTGCGCCCTCAGCAAGTTTGCTGATGACACCAAGCTGTGTGGTTCAGTGGATACGCTGGAGGGAAGGAATGCCATCCAGAGGGACCTTGACACACTTGTGAGGTGGGCTGATGCCAACCCCATGAAGTTTAACCATGCCAAGTGCAAGGTCCTACACCTGGGTCAGAGCAATCCCAGGCACAGCTACAGGTTGGGCAGAGAATTGGTTCAGAGCAGCCCTGCAGAGAAGGACTTGGGGGTGGTGGTCGATGAGAACATGAACATGAGCCGACTGCAGTGTGTGCTCGCAGTCCAGAAAGCCAACTGTATCCTGGGCTGCATCAAAAGGAGCGTGACCAGCAGGTCAAAGGAGGTAATCCTGCCTTTCTACTCTGCTCTTGTGAGACCTCACCTGGAGTATTGTGTGCAGTTCTGATGGATTCAACATAGAAAGGACATGGAGCTGTTGGAACAAGTCCAGAGGAGGGCCACGAGGATGATCAGGGGACTGGAGCATCTCCCATATGAAGACAGGCTGGGAAAGTTGGGGCTGTTCAGCCTGGAGAAGAGAAGGCTGCGTGGAGACCTCCTTGCAGCCTTCCAGTATCTGAAGGGGGACTATAGGGATGCTGCGGAAGGACTCTTCATTAGGGACTGTAGTGATAGGACAAGGGGTAATGGGTTAAAACTTAAACAGGGGAGATTTAGATTGGATATAAGGAAGAAATTCTTTCCTGTTAGGGTGGTGAGATGCTGGAATGGGTTGGCCAGGGAGGTTGTGAGTGCCCCATCCCTGGCGGTGTTCAAGGCCAAGTTGGACAAAGCCTTACGTGGCATGGTTTAATGTAAGGTGTCCCTGTTTATGGCAGGGGGGTTGGAACTTGATGATCTTAAGGTCCTTTCCAACCCTAACTGTTCTGTGATTCTATGAATTTCACTGCAGTTGAAAGATCTGACTTCTCCCACTGGGCCAGGGGTGATAGAGAGGCCCCCTCTTTTAGCAATGTGGCAAAATCTTTTCTCTTTTATTACTTCTGCTGTCATGAGATGTGATTCTGATCATGCTGCTCTGATGAATACAGAGCCTCTTCAGACACAGAACAAGTATTTTTTATACAAAGTCCCCCCTTTCTACTTTTCTTACTCACTGATCCTGTTCGTGCTTCATCCCTCTGGGTTCTAGGACAGAGCAGAAGATGTCTGTGGGATGGGGTTTTCTCTGTGTGTGACTGGGTGCTGAATTTCAACTCTCTTCTGCAAATCTGTCAATGAGATCGTTTTACAATCCGATCTGTCTGCTTCAGTTCCTTTTAACCTCTTGGAAATACTTCTGTGGTGTTTTACTGTTGACGCGGGAGTCAGGGACAACGCTGAGACGATCAGTGTGATCAAGCAAATGCCATTTTATTAGACAAAGTGTCAATGTTATATAGAGATTCTTAGCACAGCTACAGTGATTTGGCAATTGTTTATTGGACACCTTAACCCTTAACAATGCTAGTATTGGATAACACCATCCTGGGAACTCGAGCCCCAGAACTTCTCAGCTCCCCCTCTCCTCCGCCTGCCTCTGAGTTCTTACAGCTGGTGTTTCTTTTACTTCCTAATCCATGGCCTTCAGTTTATCTCAACTCTGTTTCTGTTCTCGGGCAGGCTGCCTTACACCAAGGCCTCTGGATTGCTCACAAAATGTCCATTGTCAGACAGCCTGTCCACATTTTACCAAACACAGAAAATGCTGACATGTTCTATGACTCCACAAAGCAGCAATCTGCAGAATATGTGCTTGCTTCTTCCTTGCTTCTTCCAAATCATCTTATGCTTGCACAGCATTTAGCAGAGGTCAACCCCAAGCTGAACAAATTTTAGCAAGCTCACACCCAGCAAGGGGGAGGTAAAAATAGCAGGCATAATATGCAGATGGCACAAGTGCAATCAGCTATTGCACTCAGAACTGTCTTTTCATCTTTGGTTTCTTGCAGGTGGAAGTTACCAGCAAACATGAAAATGTACTAAACCTGAGTGTAGCAAATTGTGGGGGGTTTAATTCATGAGGAAGAGAATGAGCAATGGATCACTGTTTTCTTTTTACAACAGTATGGACAGTACTGCAGTGCTAAGTCTGTGGGTTTGCTCTAGGGAAATAGGAGAGAACTCACCACAAGCAGGATCCATCCATAAACTTTGGCCTACTGTCACTGCACATTTGTAACCTGTAATCAGATACTCAGCAGGGTATTAGATACGTTAGCTTTCATGATGCACTACCTTTTTTAGGCAATATACCATTTCTCAGTTGTGTGACTTTGTCTCCAAGGCAGCTAAAACTGGAGATTTACACAGTGATTCTGTAGAGGGGAGTAAATCAAAGAAGGAGAAGAAAAACTCAAAATTTCTCTGGCAGTTTGATGAAATGCATGTTAAGACTAAAACTAAACTTAAAAATATCTCACTGCCTGCACTTGGTTCACAGGCACCAGCACCCAAATTTGTCTTCGCTTAGATTTTGCTGACAGTTCCCTCATTTCTGGTTGACCAAAATGTTGTTCCTGCTTGTTTTGTATCACAGAAGCACGGCTTTCATGTAGGCAGTAAAATAATTAACAATGCTTGCATCTCACAACATGGAATTAATCCTTGCAACAACACTTTTACAGTTATATTTCACTTTGGTTAACTCTGCAAATAGTGTTCCAAATTCGGATATCTATCTTATCAATATCTTATAGAGAGTCTAGAAGGATCCTGATGGAGTTCAATATTTAATGGGCTTGATTCTTTTACCTGAGCAATTAATAATTCATTTGGTGATGCTTACTGTGTGTTCCCTCTACCCTCAAGATAGGAGTCAACATTTCTTTAATTCGAAAAATAGGCTGGCTTCAGGCTGGCTTTCAAAATACACACTGAAATGGTGATGGAGCTCTGTAACTTAAGTTCTGGCTTCAGGGCCACACAGGGTTTTTTTCTCATTGAATGTGATAGGAAATGAACAGTACCCCCACAGGTTAATTCTGAAGCAAATTGCGATCTGTCTGCCTCAGAGTGTGATGTGTGGACATGTGCAGAGATTTGCAGCACACTGCTAAACTCCACAGCCTCCTCATGAACTCAAAGTTAACTGATTGTGGCAGAGAATATTGCTAATCTGCCGCCTTAGATTTTCATTTTTTGCAGCACATCTGTGGGCGTTATTTTTTATTGATGGAAAAAATAAAGTCAATTAAGTAAGGTTGGTGGGGCACAGGCTGCCTTTCCAACCCATATAAGAGATCATGATTTTTTTTGTTGTTTACTTTTCTCAGACAAATATATTTCAAGATAGTGCCTCTAATTAACAGTGGGGGTATTAAGATTAGACATGTAAGAAGCATCATACCCAGTGTCCAATTTACTGCCTATTAAAATGAATGTGTTGGTTCAACCAGCCAAGAGCAGCTCATGGGAATCGCAGAGACATTGCAGCAAGTTCCTCACTGCCACCACAAGGGGCCAAGCTTGGGACACCAGAGAGTGGTAGCTGGGTGGGCAGTGAGCCCTTAGGGACTCCAGGCAACCAGCATTTACTCAGACTTTATTCCATCTGTTTTGTGACAAACAGCTTTGCACAAATAAGCCCAGGAGTTGGGGAAGTGCAAAAGCTGGCTGTAAGCATTCAGCTGCAGCTCAGGCCATGCCTGCTTTGGGATCTTCTAGGATGCAAACATGGTGCACATTCATGATGCTGTCAGGGACAGCAGTGGTAATCCTCAGCGATACTCGCTGACAGTTTTGATGGTGCCTCCCTTCTGAAAATGTGGGCCTCCAAACATTTGCCAGAGCATCCTGCTTGGTGAAAGTCTGCCAGGCAGGAAGGAGGGGCCAAAGGACTGCAATCCTGAGCCTGTCAGCTAGCAATTAAGGTCCAAGAGAGAAGAGTTTAAAACCCAAGGTGGAAAAACATTGCAGTGTTGTATTACATGACTAATAAAGAAGAAAAACATCATCAAACACCTACAGTACATTTATAGGTTTTATTTTAAGTTCTGTAAAGTGGATTAGAGACATTTTCATTAAGCAGATAAAACCCCTTTTGCTGGAACTCAAGGGTTACATTTTAAAAGTTTGAGTTTCGTAAGTGGTGAAAGAACCATAAACAGAGTAATGAAATGTTCAGAGGAAAAAAAAAAAGATTCAATTGTGCAAACTGCTTTAAAAGGAGCAAAACCAGTTATTTTTCTTAACTCCCTATTTAATGGATTAAAATATCAGCACAAAAGGTAGATAATGTACATGGATGGGAAAATTCCCTGGGACTAGGAGTTCTCTCTTGTTTTTCTCTCTACTCTCCCTATAGCACTTAGAGGCATTGCCTGAGATTGAGGCCTCTGTGAGCACTGTAGGGGCAGTTCCAGCCTGGAGAAACACCATTTTGAGGGGAGAAGTAGAGGAGGAGGTGAGGCCGAGAGGGGGAGAGGTGAAATAGCACCTCCTATTTAAAAATGGGCATGATGGGTATATGACTAATGTGAAGTTGCAGAGCTTGAAGCACCCCCTTTTGTTTTGATGGCTAGTATGGGCAGGGCCACTAATTGCTTATCATTTACTTCCTTTCCAGGTCATGTTTTCTCTCTCCTCTCGTGCCTGTGGCATGCAATTACATTTTCCTTTCAGAAGTTGTCAGCCTTTTTCTATTCCACTATCTCCTCATCATCCACCCACTCCTGTTGCATCTTTTTTTTGTATTATTTGGCAGTTTTGAAAAAGGGCTTATGAAATAAATGACATTTATAACCTGAGCATGTGAGTAATTTGCTAGAGATCTTAATTACCTGACAAAAATAAGCTAATCAGAAAGATTCACTAGGGATTAATTGTGTTGTGAAATCTGTTTTTTTCCTTTCATTTTATGCACCTGGTTGGACCTTCCAAATGAGCTAGTAGGTACCTTTCCAGCAGGCACAGGAAATTGTAGTTTAAAATAGATTGGCATTAGAAATGGTACTTTTTTGTCTTTTTTAAAAAATGAGGGCAGAAGAGGTATGTGATTACAGCTTTGAGAAGCACTTGAAAAAGTTGAAGAACTTCCTCTAACACTTATTGCAGCAGGGTTAGACCATGCACTGTTTTTCACAGCACACCCATGGGTGTTGCCATACCAAGATACCCTTCTCTGTGAATTAAGTCTCTGAGTAACTGCCTTGCTTAGAAGCTACTTTTAGGGGGCAGAGCTCAGGTAAGATGCAGATCTGAGACAACATTATGGTACTTTACTTGACCCCGGAGCTCTGCGAGTGTAGATCTGACAAGCCTTACAAAAGGTATCTACAGAGTAGCTCTGTAGTTACTTCCCACCTGCCTTTTTTGGTAGGATGTTGTTGTCATTTCAGTGTTGAAACTCTTTTCTTTCTACATGTCTGTTAAAAAACAGATGGAAGCCAGTGTATTTTGCAAGTGCCATAGAAAAGCAATTTTTAATTTATTAACAGGATGATATTATTAATCATGGAGAAAGGAGGATGAGTATGAGATTCCTAGCATATTTTCCTGCTCTATACTACAGGCTCCCTCTGAATGAATCACTGAATCTCTTTGTCCCTGAATTAACTATCCTTCAAAATGGGAATGAAGTATTCCTTTTAACATTTTGTATGCCTTGTGTACTTAAGTTGTAAACTTATGGAAAAACAGTATGGCTTTTGTCAGTCCCTCACATCCCTTGTACCTCACATCTGTAGTTAAAAGGGGAAACTGTATTAGAATAAGAAAAATCATACCATCTGAACATTATTTTTAATTTGCTTTACTTTTAATCTTCATGTTACAATGGTCTCCAGCCTTCCTCCTGAAGGCTATGCATTTAAAATAAAAACACAGATTCTCACAGCTCTCTGCAGTAAGAAGGAAAGACTCTGGGCCAAATCTGCCCTGGAATTAAACTGGAGATACGCCTATTGCTCATCCTGCTGCTTTTGCAAACTAGGTTTCTTTTTGCTATTTTTTGCAATTACTCCCAGGAATCTTGCATTGCGGGTCACAAACATATGCCAGCTCAATGGTCCTTCAGTTTATTTTTGTCTTCCTGCAAGGTAACCATTCATCCATGGAGTAATTTCTTTAAATGAGGCATTTTAATACAAACTGCCAGTTAATACCTGCAGGGCCAGCTTCCCCCCTGATCAGCTCTGGAAATTAAGGGAAGCTTTGAATGCTGCTGTAAAGTTCTGCTTGCAGAAATTCTGAAGGGCTTTTGGAATACAGAGCAAAATTGGTAGGGCAAGCTCTGAAGCTTTGGACAAACTGCCAAACTGTAGAGCAGGGAAAGCAAAATGTGAGATTAACTTTGTGTTTGGGTGACTCAGTTTGTGTGGTTCTGGGTTTGGATTGTGAAGGGTAAGTAAAGGGTCAGGTAAGAGAAAATGAGGCTGCACTGTACTTCATTCATGTAGAATGGCCATTGTTACGCTCTTTTGGGCCTTTTCGTTTTAAGCTGATGGATTGTTATTTATGGTAGTGTAAAGCTCAATGATCATCCCACTTCTTCTATTTGTGTGTTTATATAAAGGTAGCTTCTGTAGTTTCCAGTTAAACTTGAAGTGAGTAGTGCAAGGATCTGTCAAACTACGTGAGTGCAAGTGTATTTCCTTTGAAAACCTAAGCCAGACATTCAAGTCACCAC
The DNA here is from genome assembly GCA_002631895.1 of Agapornis roseicollis. Taxonomy (NCBI): domain Eukaryota; kingdom Metazoa; phylum Chordata; class Aves; order Psittaciformes; family Psittacidae; genus Agapornis; species Agapornis roseicollis. The sequence continues at coordinate 39,873 of NDXB01017093.1, forward strand.
CCGAAGAGGCTTCCATATCAGAGCACATATGGAATTTGAGGGGAAACTTCCCTCTGTGTATTTATGTAGCTTTGACTTATTTGTAAATGCTAATGGATTCCAAGTGATTTCCCAAGAAATTTCTTAACTGTATTACAAAGAAAAATCATCCAAGTCTTTTATTACATCTTCCAGTGGAGCTGCAACTGAATCAATAGGATCCTCTTAAAAAATTAGAAAGGCACCCATTAGAGCCCAGTATGATGATTCTTCTAAATGGTGGTGGTTGTCCCTATTCAATACTGAAGGAGAATGAAGCACGAGAACACAAGACAAATTCAAATAAGCAAATTAGCTAAATCCATGTCCTGTTGCTCTGTTGAATCTCATGGCTTCTGTAACCTGTGAGGAGGAAAAAAGGCTCCTCAAGTTTATTTGAAGTACTTTTAAAGTTTTAATACTACCAGAATTGTGTGTCTGCATTCCTCCTGCTATTTTCTGTTCTGTACAGCCTCTTCCATCTGTCAGAAAATGCAGTTTAGGGGTCAACTAGATTAAAGAATTGATACTAAGTAGAATTAAATATGAAAAACAACACCTGTAATTAAAAAGGCTGTAAGTTACCAACTATTGCTGTACAATTAAAAGTGTCAGTAATTGTCATTGTTCTCTAGTCACTCATTCATGGCTTGTTCATTTTAGCTTTATTATAAAAATATAACTACCTGTTGATAACAGCTGCACAGTCTAAGGAGTTTCTATTCCATTAGATGGGGCAAGTGGGTTAAAGCTGTTTATATTCTAAATAAACACAATCTATGTCACAATGCCATTCGGACTCAACCTTTAAGCAATCTGTGCACTTGAAAATGTTAAGAGCAATTTGTTAGGCACCTATCTGGGACAGTAAGTATCCTGAAAAAATATGATTGTTGTGCTCTGAGCACCAATAATAAGAAAGCATAGCACTGAGTGTTCTTGCTTTTAAAGCAAAATATAATTGTTTCTTGAATATGTGCATTTGAAAAACAAAAAAACAGAAACCCAAACCAAAAAATACTCAAAACACAAGACCCTCAGCATGCTTTAACGAATTATAATTTATTATTAGGATTTGACTTTGGAATAATGCAATTACATATTTCAACTAAGAGGAAGGGATGGATTAAAGGGAGATTGTAATTACACTTGTAACTGAAAAAAAAATCTCATCATGTGTTTTCTGTCATCCCAATTAATTTAGCTGTGGTTGTACAAATTCTGCTTTCCAAAATGACATTTTAATTCAAGACAGTTAAAAGATGATGGTGGTTTTGCTTAGAGTTTTGCACAGTATAGAAGTACTGCTAAGCCCATCCAAAATTTTCACAGAGATTTGAGCAGGTTCTGACTTTGATTCATTCTTGTACCCCTTTACAAATAGAAATTCAGTTACAATACATGTGCAGATGACAGACTGACCATGGTGATGTGTGTGATTCATTCAATCCAAATTAAAATCTACCATCCCCTGTGGGTGTCTTTATCTATCAGCTCTGGCCGATGATGGGTAACAGAGACCTTTTAATCTTCTCCTTTTAAGCTTTCCTTACTGCTCTATTGTACTCAGAAAAATACCAACGTCCTCCCTTCTATTTAAACTGTAATTAGACATCATTTTATATTGGTTATTTCTAGAACCTGCAGGTATTTATTTTTTAAGATCCTTGAGATAAGTCCCATGGTGTTCATCCTAACAACTGAAATGCTTTAAGTTCTGTCACTCTCTCTGTATCTTTGATTGCTGCAATGCTATTTTCTTTGTTCTCAATAAATAGAATAATTCCCCAAACTGCTGTAAAGGGGTTCTGAACAGTCCATCAGTTGAATATGTTGTATTCCTCTTTGCATCCTGGTTCCACCTTCCCTATCCTGTAATTTGTAAGTGGCTTTCAGAGATCTCTGCACCCATCCAGTGTTTGGAATACAGTTCCTGTTTCAGACTAATCACAAGTAACTCAGTCCACATATTAGATTTCCAGCAAAATAAATTCCACTAACAGGCCTTTGGACAAATTCCTCATAAGTGTCTGCTGATTTACCTCATTATTTGCCTACAGGTATGTCTTTCAGCCCAATGACTCTGTGTCTACTGGAAATGGCAAGATCCATTTTCACCAAAGGGCAAGCTACACATTTACCTCTGGAGGAGGCATGTGCACAGGTAGTTCCCATTGTTCAGTGAATGTGCTGGAAATCTCCCCTCCTGTTTTAATCAGGGCAACTCGCTTACATAGCCACAGCATCAAACTTCACCTGTCAGCCTCACATCTGCTTTGAGCTAGCCTCATTTCTCTGGTTCTCCCTCAGTTCACACACTGCAGTGGAACATTTAAACTGAAGGAAGCTTTCTGTGCAGTTAATTATTTTGCCATTATGTTTCTTTTCATTTTTTTATCATAAAATGTTTTTCTCCAAATAAAACCATAAAGGGAAATGGTACAAAGTAAAACCAAATGTTTTCAATTGCTGAAGCAAGGAGTCTGCAGTGAAGCTTATGCTTAACAAAATGGAAAATAAGAAAGCGTGGTTTATTCTATCATATTTTAAAATTAAAGAAATGAGGGTCTCATTTATTAGTATTCAGCTAATGGCAAGCAGCCTCTATCTCACACCATTAATGAAAACAGAGCTCATTAAATAGCACATTTTTTAATGGTGACAGAAGCCTGGGTTTGAGAAGCACTGCTCTAAGTTCCCATGTAAATTGTTCACGATGACCACCAATAACAACTTCTTGTACCATTCTCTGCTTCTAAGAGCTTTCATTCCATATGTAACCACTTATGAATGCCAGACAGGGAAAGAGCCTTGCGGAGAAGGCAAAGAGGTTTCAGCATCAGATTTCTGAAGTTAGAAAACAGGGAAGAAGCCTTTTGATACAAGGGAGGTGAAGTAATTCCTGAACAGGACAAATGTTCAGAAAGACACAAGAGCTCGGGGGGGGGGGGGGGGGGGGCAACACCGCCCGCTTATG
>NDXB01017093.1:47354-68762 GCA_002631895.1 Agapornis roseicollis
TTTTTTTTTTTTTTTTGAGAGAGAGAGAGATTTTGTTTTCTCCTAAAAATCTGTGTTACCTGAGTCTACTCCTACTGTAGGTCAATGGCTGAATTCCCCCTAATTTGAATGGGAACCACAGCATACTTGATTTGTGATAAGAATGTAACCATAATACAATTGTAGTTGCTATTCTCTTTCTTCTGAGCTGTCAATGGATGTTGTGACCCATTACAAATCCTTTCTTGGTATGTAGGATTTAACCAAAGTGTCAAACAATGGCCTTCCAGTTTGGGGTGGTGACTCCAACAGCACTCATGATTCAAACTGCACTAAATGCTTCAAAGAGGTTAAGCACTCTGTCTTAGCTTGTCTGCAGCAAGACATTGATTTATAAGTAATTATATAGGGTTCATGTTTACATGTAATAAAAACATGTATTTTACAAGCATGTGGTGATAGTTTACATTATTTCTGCAAACATACATGATTTGCTGTGATCCACAAAGCATTGTACACATCCATTAAATATTTCATGAACAACATCACAAGGAACATAATATACTGCATCTGAGCAAATGGATAACTCAGAGCAGGAAAATACAGAGGTTTTCACCACTGTGTCACCAATTGAAAAACCAGCTCAGATCAGTGCCAACGCAATAGCAGCCATAACTTTGCAGGTGAAATGCAACCTGAAATGAATTGCATCCTCCAGCTTCTGTTTTTGTCCAAGGGGGTTGTACATCACAAGCCACAGTTGTTTGTGGCAGCCATAAGACAGACTATTGTTTCCATAGGACAGCCAAGGTTTAAAAAGACTTGGAGACGGTGAACTTTCCAGGCATGTCTAGGATGGGGTCAGAGCTTTAGGACTGAGAATTGCACAGAAGATTTTACTGTCTCTGCAGAAAGAGGCAGTTTTGCTTGTCCAGGAAGGTTGGCTGGCACTTACAGGGAGTATGAGACAGTGATGTGACTGCACAGCCTACCCCCAAACACTTTGTTCTGTTGGCTGCCTAATGTTTTCCCAGAACAGCATATACCACCTGGGGCTTTCTGCTCAGTGTCTCCTACTGTGGAAACCTTTCTGAACCAGTCTGACTCTTGATTCTTCTTTGCTCTTTTCTCATCATTTTGCTTTAGGTTTTGTAGCTGTTCCTGCCTGCAAAGGAGTGGTCACTGATGTGTTTCTTAAGCTCAGGACATGTAAAACAGACGTTCTTATGACCTTGACTGAAAGATGCACAAAGAGATGATTTCCATAATGACTGCTCTTTGCAGCTCTGAACTGGATTCATTATTGATTTCTCATTTGCCTCATCCATGAATTCTTTGCTCATCTCTTCAGCATAGAAGCACAAGTTCTTCTCTCACTGATAACATCTTTACTGACTTTACTAAAGGATCTCTTTGATAGGAATATATCCTTATATATTTCTGCATCTGTCACCAAGAACACATCTGGATAATTATTCTTCTGTGGATGCCATTTCATAACAAACAAATCTCTCTCTCTTCCAAACCTCACCTATGGTAACAAGCATAGCTGTCATATATCTTTATTATGGTTTCATAAAGCCTGTCCTTTAAGCTGTAATGGAAAGGTTAGAGTACTAGTATCTAATAGAATAAACTTCTGTGATCTATGAAAACTATGAATATTGGAAAGTGACCAAAATATTTGCCAATTGATAATGGGTAACTTGGTAATGGGGAAGCTGAAGGCGCAGTCAGCACAATTACAGTTGCTTCTCTGAAGGTCCTAGTGTAGCAGAAATATGTAGGATTTAATGTCCCTAAGATACTAAATAGAACTGGTTGCTAAAAACCCCCTACAAAATCGGTGTTTCTCCTTGGGTACAAATAAGCATGAGAGCTGTTGATCCATGTGTGAGGGAGCAAGACTGGAAGAAAATTGACATGAAGCATGGGTAGGAGGAAACTTCTGGCTCCCAACTACTCCTGTCTCATGGTGACTGACACACAAAAGCAATGCACAATGTTTTATCTCCTTTAAAGACAGCAGCTGAAGCTCTTAATTGTCACCGAGGTCTGGGCTAAGTGGGAGCTGGAACCAAACTTCTTTTAGCACAGCAAAACACTGCCTCTACTACATGCTTTCAGAGGGAGCAGATCATTTTGCACAGCACCCCAAGGCTTGTACAGGGGGCAGAGAAGATCCCATCTCTGTGAAAACATCAAACTCACATCCTGTCTCAGCATCAGGATGTCTTGCCTTTGATCTGTGCTGGTGAGTACGCAGGTGCCTCTGTTAGTACTACTTTCCCTGAAGAGGTGAGGCTAGCTAGCTAGGTAATGCATTATTTCTGCTGCCCTAAAAAGAATACCCTGCTTTCCAGGAGCTTGTGGGCAAGCCCAGCACCCCTCTCATCTGCCTGTTTTGTGTAGAGTAAGCATCCTGTTTGGGACACAGAGCTGTGGGGTTAGCATTTGCAGCACAGTGCTGAAGAGAGCATGATTAGCACCTTAGAGCTAAAACATTGCCTTCTCCTGCCCACCCAGCAGCAAACTCCCCTTTTGCTCTTCAGACTGTAGGGAGAGGTTGGTGTCATCACAGGTATTGGTGAAAACACAGGTGAAGGTGAGGGAAGTTCAATTGCCCTTACACAATTGATTAAGGGCATTACACTAATCCTGTACTTCTTGTGTGAATCCACATCTTGCAAACCTAGGGGAAGCAATTGCACAATGAAAACCCATGAAGGGAAGGAAAAGCCTGTCAGACACAGGTAACCATGGATTTTGCCAGCCCATCAGACTGGGTTTTGCAGGAAACCAAAAATCATCATCAGAACAGCTGGCTTGTTTACTCTGTTATGCTCATAAGGAAGAGAGGCTGTTCCAAGGCATGGCTGCAAACCCACTTCTTCAGAAACTGCAGAATGTCTACACCTGTGGTTTGTGTATATTTTGTGGCTAAAAGTCACATTTGTTTAACGACTAGAGGGAGAGATGTGGGAGATAATGGCAAAAGCACATTTGATTTCTATTTTTTCACCAAGCCTAGGCAGGCAGAAAAGAAATGGACACCTCTGCTGCTGATTGTAGAGCAGATACGCACTGGCACAGAGCATTTTGGCATCTAGTACATCCGCTGCTTGCCTGAATTTACAAGCAAATGAAATTTGTAAGAGCACTACAAGGAATTCTGAGTGGATCCCATTCCTCTGCTGTAAGGTCATTATGCAGCAGAAAATTAGGTGGCCTCAGCTAACAGCTGATTTTGCCAGCACACATAAGCCCTAAATATAGCACAGGCTGAAGGAAATTCCCCCGTAATTTTCCAGATTGTCTATGGGAGTAAACCAACAAAAAGGTAATAAAATATACGACTCAGAGAGCATAGTCTGACTTGCAAATCTAGCTTGTTGCTGCAGTATAGAAGCCCCTACTGAATAGAAAGCCTTATCTCTGTACTTTTGCTGTGTACTGCTCTAAACCTGGCACAGGTGCCTGAGCCTCCCAGGCACGTGGTGCAGTGCCGCACTGCACTCCCCACAGTGCCGCAGCCATCCTGCTCAGGAGGAGAGCTCCCAAATACCTCCCTGCACAACAGATTAACAGGAGTTTATAGGTAGCATCTGGCTTTAAGTGGGGTGGGAAGAAAGTGTGGATGCTTGTTTGGATGTCTTAAAATGTATTGTTGAAGAGAGCTGGCAAAAAAAGAGTCTCTAGAGATATTAATAAAGGGAAAGATGTTACTTACTGGGGTTTAGAGAACAGAGAATGGCAGGAATTAATTCATCCTTCCTGCAACAAGTTCCCCTTAAGGAACTTCCTGTGAACTCTGACTACATGGATTTCTCTGCAAGATTGGGAGTAGAAATGAGAAGCTTTAGGCAGTAATTAAAATTGATTATCACATTCATGCTTTTTCACACTAACATCCTGGTTTTGACATCAGCCTTACAGAGCTGCTGGGAGGCAGCAGATGCCAAGGCCCTTGCATTAGCTCTCAGTAGAGGAGGAATTAGGCCACATCCCAAGTGGGCATTTTTACTGTCCTTGTTTTAATTACAGACACTCACCTGTGCTAAAATGGGGTGGTCAGAGAGCACTCTGGAAAGCCTGTCATTCTTCAAGGGGTTTCACCTGCAGTAAAACCTGACTCTGAGCAGAAACTCACATTTATAGGACTGAAACTACTACCACCACCAGCAGCAGGGTTTCAGTCTTTACCTTATATAATATGCTCATCTTCAGAGGCCTCTGTGGAAAAGTCCTTTTTAGCATGGAGTCAACATCATCAGCATCTGTCTTCTCAAAAGGTACAAAGTTGTCTCACTGCTATGGTAAGTGTGAACAAAAGTGTGTAGTAGTGTCATTTATTTTCTCTTTCTTGAAATTGATCATCCTTTAAAAGGGAAAACAACAGGCAAGCCCTACTTTTTAAATAAATAAATTTGAAAATGCTAAGGAAATTTATTCTTGCTTTCATTTACTAGTGCAAAACAATTCATTATATCTGAAAGCAGAGATAATCCCTATTTGCCTCCTATGTCCTAGAGTAAATTTTTGCTGTTTGTTTTGGTGAAAAAAGAATTGTCCAGTTCCCCCCTTCAATAATATTTTTCTTTATTTACTAGTACTCTAGGAGTGTTCAAGTTTACTTGAGGCTACCTAAATCTGAGAAAATTCATTGTGTATCTGTCTGAATAATACATGGTCTTTCAGAGAACATCAAGGAATGATTTCAAACCTTTTCCGCATGAAGAATGTTCTGATATTTTTCACTGGAAAAAGAACCAAGCTTGGTTCAGCTTGAAAGAGTATTTCTTTATATGGTCTGCTTTAATGGTGTTTATTTTATTTCAAAAGAAACTGATACAAAATTTGAAGAAATTAGAATCAAAAAATCAGCATGTTCTATTGAAAATATCTTTTTATGCGTTCACTACTTTTGATCATATTGTTGAATGTTATTTTTTTTCACCAATTAGATATTCAGAGGAACTATTTTATTAAGCCTTGTGTCTCAGAACCTTTTACACTTTGTGCATAATGTTTCTTAGTAGACAGAGCCATACATCATTAAGTCCTTTAGGCAGAGATTAATTTCATTTTTGCTTGTTCTAATCAAAATGGGAAGCAAACTGGTAAAATGCTTTCATTTGCTTCCTTTAAATGCTCATAATCACCTGGAAGAAACATATACAAAAAAAGCCATGTAATTTGGCAATAATTTAATCTGTTTAAGGTATTTCTTCAACAATTAGTAGTCATGAAATCAATAATTCTATCTATACACTAAAACAAGGTTTAAAAAATTATTTGAGGATATTGAGGGTTATTTATTTTTATGACCATACATCTTCCACAAAAAAAAAAAACAGTAATAAAAAAAGATAGGATTTATTAAACTTCTGAGTCTGAACTCTTCTGTTGCTTGTTGATGGAGATGATGACAAATGTTTCCCACAAAACCTTTAGCAAAATTCTACTGGTTTGATCAGCAGAAAGTATTGAGGTGAAAATTCTGTTCCCCTCAAAAAATTTCAGTTTTATGTTTAAAAATAAAAAGAAAGGTAGGGAATATCTGATGTACTGCTTTTATTTGGAAGCGTTACTTTTAAACTGTAGTTGGTCTGTAACGCTATGCTTTCACATTAAAGGTGTGGAAGATTTAATGATACACAAAAGTTGAGGTGGGATGATAAGGTTGGAAAGACTGATAACTACAGTTGTTGCTCCTTTAAATTGTTTGGCTTAACAGACTTTACTTTTTGAACAATGGATGGTAGGCAAATAATAAAAAGAGAGTAACACCATATTCAAGCAGTTTTTCCCTGTACTGGCCAGATAAGCAAGAAATGCTGGTAATGTGATCTATAGGGGTTTTAATTGACTTTTCATGAACAAAAAAGCAATTAGAAAAGGGAACAGAGAATTTTTATGGAATAATGACTGCCAGGACTTCAAAGGGCTACCACACTTTTCAACTTTGAAGGAAAGTAACATTTCTAACAAAAAGAAGAAAATTAGGGAATTTAATGCTTGCTCTGTTTTGATGATGTTTTGTAGTTCCCAGGCTGTTCTAATAGTTATTTCATGCTTACCATTTAGTGTTAGGTTGACCTATGAATGTTAATAGTGGTTTAGCCCTCCCAGAATGTCAGTTACTGGCATGTTTCATGTGACCTGGGGATTTACATTTGTGTAAATGAGAAAGCATCTCTTTCTTAGAAGCAAAACCTGTGAGGATCTATGTGAATAAAGCATGTGGGTTGTGCTTAAAACATTTCAATGAACACATTCAACATGATCTGTTTTTCTAACCTATTTGCGCAATTATGTGTATGAAGGAAAATAGAATGAATGCATATGTTTTTAAATTTCAGCATGTGGAGGTTTTGTTTATTTTTAAGGTAGGGGGAAATGGGGAATTCCCCATCTTCAGGACAGACAGACCCTGAGAAACCAGAGTACTGATGTGTAAGATTGCCAATGGCTAGAACCAGTTCTGTGCTCTCTTAGGAGCTCCTTCCCTTGCAAGATAATTGGAAAGTAGTTGTTTGTGCTTGTGTTTTTCCCTTTTAAGAGTCAAGAGGAGAAGAGAGGTGAGTTGAGAGTGCAGATAGTAGAGCCAGCTCAGCTCTGATTGTGTTTGCTTTCAGAAGCATTTTTAAAAATTCAGTGTAATTTTAATGTCACACTGTGATGGTCTGACAACAGAGCACCAAATAAAAGAGCTCCTATAGACTGTCTTTTTACGTGATATCCCTATATAAATATCTGCTGACATTAGAGCAAGTTTTGTTTCTGCTGGTTTTGTCTACCACTTATATAAAGACTTGAGCTACAGCACAGTCATAAGAGAAGTACCAGCCAGGGAAAAACATACCTCAGGCCCTCTAACAGCTGGCTATTGGAAAAAAGGAACAGCAGCAGTAACAAAAGATGCCCAGAGAAAGAGAGACTGAACATGGGGTATTCTAGGTAGGAGTAAGAAGATCCCACTGTGCTCTCTGCTACAATAGGTAGTCCCTACCTCGATGGATGCCAGATGCCTGTGGCAAAAGGGTTACTTCTTTTAGAGATACAGGTGCCTACATCAGCAGTCAGGATTATGGCATGCTCTGTTTAACTGCAGGTGATTCAAAGACCCAGGAGCTCTTAAAGTTGTGTTTTTGCCTGCAGCCAGAAGACTTTGTGTTTTGGCAGGCCAGACCAGTCTGGCACCTACCTAAAAACATTCAGGCTGGTCATTCCAGCTACAGAAAAACCAGGCAAAGGTGGCACTTGTGATTTTATTCACTAACAGAGGCATCTTTTGTGCATTACCATTGGCTTGCATCCACAGCCTGCCTGAAGGCACAATAAAGAATGCCTCCTTATCCTTGGATATTTTCAGCTATGTATATTTAATCTATACATAATTTATTTTCTGACTGTAACTGTGAGAGTAAAATGTGATTGCAGTGTGAATGAAGAATGTTCTTGATTGTTCCCTCTTGTATTCAAAATGTAACAGGAAAGCATTTTTATTTTTAATCTCATTTGGTAACTTTGAAGTGACAGAACCTTTTACACACTAAAGAGCTATCTTCTCTCCTTTTTTGGTTTGTGGTGGTTTATTGGTATTTTTTAAGCTTCTGAAGTTTATCAAAAGTCACCTCCTTTCTTTTATCTTTATCTTTACACTTCTATGTTCATTTAGTGCCCATGAAAACTGTCAGATAAATAGTGTTGCGTATCAGAGCACAACCTGTGCTTTCTGCATCTAGCGTGAAGTTTTTCGGCTTTCTGCATCTTGCATGACGGATTTTTGCTTCAGTGTTTCTGGCAGAACAAAGGGAATTATTCCTAATGAGTCATTTATCTGACAAATTTTGCCGCCTTCTGTTGGTCCAGAAATTGCCTGAGTAATCTTGAATTTTTGAAGCTCTTGAAAGCTAATGAAAGTTGGGTTTTTTTAAGCTATCCACTGAATGAGGTATTTGAATGCCACTTTGAAGATTGTACTTGATAGTCAGAGTCTGAGATCTGTAGCTTAAATAGTGCAAGTGTAATACCTTAGATTTAAAATTATCTAAAAGTGACACACCTACTTGAACATATTAAAATTCACAGTTTGTGTACAAAAAATGCATCTATATTTGAAGCGGAACTTGAGAAGCTAAGATACAAAAGGATGATTCTTTACTGTTTTGTTCTGAATTACTGCAAAACCAAAATCTGATTTATCCTTAAATGTGAACTGTAATGTTTTACAGAGTTGTCTTTTAATTGGGATTTTTGCATTTTGGTTTGTTTCAGTTAATATTGCTCAGTAAAGGACTATTCTGTCCATTTTCCACAAATGCCTTGGGTGACCACCACAAATCCTTGAGCTGCCCAAGACATTGTATGTTCAAAGCAAAGACAGCTTTTTCACTGCCACATTTCCTTTTGGACTTATTGCACCCTCCCTAATCAGGTCAGATAATCTTAAATGGACTGATTTCCATGATGATGTGCAGTAACATGTCCAGTTTGGCTGGACAAATGGGACAGCATGTATGCCTCTAGCACCTAGATAAGGCAGAAGTATTTGGCAAGTGTAAGCTGAATGCAACTGGTGTTACCTTTATATTATGCTTTATAATTACAAATCTCCTTATGTTCTTATATCTGTGTCTTTGAAGTGCTGTGTGAACAACTAATTAAATAAATTAATCATTAATCTACCTTATGTAAAGAGCTACTGTGCCTTGAAAGTGTTAGGGCATTTCCTAGTCACTCTTTTATTACAGGAGAGAAGATGACTAAATGGAGAAATGCATAATTAGAAGGACCTTTGCTTGCTTTACTGAAAGCAAGCCCTTGTGTTTAAGATGCTTCAGGGCCTATAAAGATATTTCTTCAGCATTGCCTTGCAAAATGGAATCATCTGTCATATTTCTGCAAGGCAGCCAAGTTTGAAGTGCTTGGTGGGGTGCATGGCTGCTGGACCCCTTCCAATAGTCAGAGCAGGGAATTGGAAATGACACAAACAGTTTTCTTGGCCTTGCATTGGTTTCTCAGGTTCTCTTGCCTTTGCTTGATTTGTGCTTCATAGTTCCAGGTTTCTGCTGTAGCCTGGGAAAATCTGTAGTCTGGCTTGATGTGGCCTGGACATGTCATATGCTGTTTGTATACTATAAAGGAGTGCAAAAGTGACAATACCTGCAAATGGGAAAATTTAAATGTACATTTTCACATGGCACCAGGCAGAGCTGCACGTAGCTTTTATAAAATATATGAATATGCTTTTCCTTAAATTTCATTTGTTATTGAGGGCCTGACATGTTGCACCTGTCTTTTGTATCTTCTTTCTATTCAGCTGCACAGCTCTGAATCTCTGCATGGAGTACCATATGTAAAAAGACTAGGTGACTTTATAGTAAGAGGAAAATACTCTTACTGGCATTTGATTAGCTACAAGTTATGACTTGTAGGTAAATCCTATGCAGAACACTTAGGGTTAGCTGCCCAGAAATATTTTCTCTTTGTCTCTAAATCTATCTAAATATTATGCCTATTTTTGGTAGTGTTTCTTTATGCAAGTGGATGCAGATTGAAATGCACAATTTTTTCTATGGTATCATTATATAAGTGAAAGTGATATGCACAAAGGTGCATAAGTAATTCAGAGAGGGGAAAGGAGATGAGAATAGTGTGCCATGGCTGAAGAGATGGTTACCCCAATTGGTAACCCTATTGATGTCAGTGATGTTACTTACATAAGGAAAGAATCCAGTCTGAAGTGGGAAAGAAAATTTCCATTGCATGCTTCCTAGGAGCTATTGTAAACAATGCAAAGGGAAAGGGATTTTGGATATCTTGATAGTGTCTAGCTAAATCCTTAAGCTCTCTAGAGAGGTAGTACCCAAATGTATAAAAATCCTTTCTTTAGGTATATGTTTCCATGAAAGTTGGGGGGTTTAATCCTAAAAATGGCTTTAAAAAACATTTTACACATTTAATGATAAAAGAGTTGTCAAACTAAAGTCAAGTGATACTGAGGAAGGACAAGCAACTTTGTGATGGTAGTACAGGGACTGCGATCAGCAAAGACTGTTTCTGCTCCTCCCTCCCTCACCTCTGACACAGGAGATATTTGGGTTGAAGCCTGAGATGCTGTACAGGCTGGGGGAACAATGGTCCAGCCAGCCATGGCTGGTGTGGATACTGGGGAGAGGCAACAGTGGAGGTCAGGAATAGCCTGAGTTTTTAATAGCCAGCTTCGGAACAGCTTGTGTTTTTGATAACCATTTCTACTGAATCAACCAAGCCAACACAGACACAAATTAAGTATTATTTTTAAATCCATAAATGTGAACCCATCTATGTCTGGGGCAAGACAGAGAAATTATTACAAGATGAGACTAGTACTGTTTAATGGCCTCTGACAAAGTAAAACACCGTAGTCTGAGACAAAACCCCACAATGTTTAAGGAAGTCAGGGAATACTTAAATAAACATACTTTCATTTTGCTTAATGCCTCAGAGATCTGACTCCTGAAGATCTTTGCACTGCCTGAATTGGTGTGATGGTCTTTAAATGGCTGATGGCTTCTGTTAAAAGGTGGTTTGGATAAATGACTGATGTTGGAGAATACAAGTCTCTTACTGCATAAAGAAACATACTGCTGCAATATGAGATGTACTGACTGATCAAGTTAAGCAGTAAAGCATGGGGACAGATGACATGTTTGAAGTGAAGTGTTGGTCCAGATGAGTGAATGAGTCAGCTTGCTTGATATATGTCTGCAGAGACATACTCCTATAGATGCTTTTGAATGTAAACCCCCTAGGAAGTTACACTTTGCTTGCTCTCGTTTCCTTTTCCCTGGCATTTCACTGTTATTTCTTTTTACCTTTGCTGTTATTCTGGTCTGCCATCTGCAGATTTTCTGAACCTTGAACAGTAGCTGTGACTTTGCTGTGAGAACTCTGAAACTCATTAACAGAAGGACTTGGCTTTAAGCAAATGTCACATCACATTAGTGTAACTCTCAGACACAAGCTAGCTCTTAGCTTGGCCCATTCATTTGAGCAGAGCTCAAAATACCTCCTTGCTGCATCATAAAGATGTTCTGATGATGCTGATTACTTTTGTCTGTACCTATTTTGATGGATAACTCAGGTAATTATTAGCATTCTGCACACAGCAGGAGCTTTTCTCAGCTCTTCTCAGCATAAGAGGACAGTGGTGAGGAGGAAAGGAATTTGTGAGCAGTATCACAGGAAAAATAACCTACAGGGCCTGAAAATATTAACGAGAAGAAGTGCTATTATAGTTAGATTTTGTGCCAGTGTACTGTACATACATATGTATGTATGCTCTTCTTGGGGTGCAGCATTGGAATCTTGCTGTAATCAAGCCAAGGATACCTAAGTTATGATAGCAGCCTTCTACAGTGTCACTTGCATCTGCCTTTACAGTTGTAAGGAAAGGTAAAACAGAGCTTTGGCATTCTCACATATAGCTGCTGTATTCTTTGTAATGGCTCTTCCTGGACTACCTGTTAATCCATCATTTACTACAATGACTGCAGCAATAGCCCAGAGTATTAGTTTGTAGTGCTCTGTAACATTACCCTTAGAGCTCCTCAGAGGGATATACTCTAAAACACTAAAAAGCAGGAGAGGGGTGAAGAAGATTTTAGACCTCCCCAGCATTGCTTATCATGCTTTGTAGCCTCTGCCTGTGCAGCCTCTTCCTCCCCTTTCTTCTCCCAGTTTACCCTTGTGGCTGTATTCACCCCTGATGCTGAATATTGATACTATATTGATATTATTCAATCACAGTATCAAAGGAATATTAAAGTCATTGTGGCAGAAAATTGAAAAGCAAATAAATCCTTCTTATGGTTGAAGTATGACTCCAGGTCTGAATTTCAAGGGGCTCTAATGTCTTACAATTGTCTAGATGCTTATTTTGGGCTGGAAGTGCTACTGAAAGTTTCCCCAAATCCCTAGTACACAAGAACAACTGAGAAAAAATAAAAAGCTGCTTGAGTACTCAGATGGGTACATGGAAAATGTAGCTCTTGATCCTGAACTGCAAGCAGTAGATTAAGTGGTGAGTGTGTTTTCTTGACTGTGGCGGGCATGCACATTAGGCAGATAGGAAATGAAAGCAGTAAGATGAGCTTTTCCAGGGATTTGAGCAATTTCAGAATATTGAGATTATTCCTAAAAGAAAGATTAGTTTTATGGTATGATTTTCTTCCCTGAATGGATGGAGGTCTGTGGTTTTTTATGACATTTATAGTCCTCGTTGTATCATTGCAGGGACATGGTCATCTGAGAATTTGATACAGTCAGCTCTACCTGCTCATTGCCTGGTGTGGTCACAGAGACAAAATCTGTTCTCCTCTGAAAGGGAGCAGAAACTCTGAGCTCTTGAGTAAGGCAAACTGGAGAGGGGAAAGTCTAGTCACTAATGAAAATGGGATGTGCCTCATGGAGTAGAGCTCCCTCCCAGCACAGCTCAGCACCTCCAGAGCAAGCCAGACACCTCAGTGTGTGTATTTCACACTGCTCCTAAGCCTCACATACAGCCTCTGCCTGCTTCTAAGTTTCACAGTTTTCTTCTCAAGGCAAAACTGGGGTTGAGGGTTACACAAGGACTCAGCCTGGAGCACAGTCTGTGCCTCTGGTTTACCATGAGCTGTAAATCACTGAAGCTTAAGTTTATGTTCATTGTCAATTCAAACCCAGGCAGCTTTGAGAAATGCAGATCTTGTTTATTATCTCATTTGGAACTATGAAGCTCGCTGACAAGGGTACTGCAAAAATCTGGTTTCATGGAGTGCAATAATATTTAAATCTGCAAACAATTTGGTCTATGCTGAAGCTTATTTGCTCAGTTACATTTGGAAATCTCTTGACCAAATGCAGTGGATACAAAACAAAGAGAACAGATTCGTTCCTCTTAGTTTATGTAGCAATCATGTGACAGAAATTCCTCCACCACTGGTTTGCTCTCTCTTCATATGTAACTTTGCGCAAATCCTACTGGCATTAGTGATCCTGATGAAAAGACATAACAGTATAATTTCCCTCTAAAATCCAGGGCACAAGAAGGATGTGTCCAAATGAGGGTGATGTCTGAGGTATTGGTGGATCTCTACTGTTACTAACTGGATTATACCTGGCGGGCTGTTAGCCCAATATTAATGAAAGGGCAATAAGGACTCCATCACAACAAGCTTACCTGGAGAGAGAGAATGAGAATACTTGCCAATGGCCTGAATTTTAGGTGTTGCAGGTGACAATTTGAATGAATCACTGATGTCCTGTTCCAGTAGGGAAATTTATAGAGTCCATTATCAATTTCCCCTAACATCCACAACCCTCATAGGCCTAATGGTGTCAGTTATTCATTACCAGGCAAAAAGAATTTGGTTCTCATACTCCTCAAGTGAGACAAAGTTGGAGAAATGAATAAGACAAACAAGGATGTTTCCTGCACATGGTTTTGTTAGTTAGATCCCATGTCACTAACATAAAAAGTAATAATAGCTGGTTTTCTTATTTTGTTGCAGTTTAACTATGCCTCAAAGTAACCTGGGGGCAAGGGGTATTATATTTTTAAGCCAATATAAAAGACAGGTGAAGCAAAAAAATGCACAGTTCCCCTCAGAGACAGCATTAACCTCATGATACAGGGTTGGTGACTTATGTTGGACTTCCAGCTCCACAGCTAGGTATTGATATGGGGGGGGGTTTGGCATTAATACCATTACTAAGTAGCTGCTACTGGGGCTTCCAAAATGAGATCCTTACGTGCCGGAGTAGGATTCTTTATGCTTTTATTCTTGATGGTTAATGATAACACTGCATGAAAAATAGTGTTTGGGATGGCTGCCCAGCTCTGCTTACATGTGACCATCTCAAGGAAAAATCATGTGGCAGCTTTCTTGAAGAACCTTGTACTTTTCAGTGAAGTATGAAGCACACAAGTATTCATTGAGAATAAATCTGAGTTGCATTTTTGCTGAAACAAAAATCTAGAAGAAAGTAGGTATTTAGCTACTTGACATGATGTTTCTTAATCTTTTCTATTCTTAAGAAGTTACTAGTAAGTCACATAAACCATAGGATTCCACTGCCACAGAAATGTGTGGGGCAGTTACCTAGAGAAAATTTCTGCTAGGGTGGACTGATTAACTGGATATTAACAGTGTCACTAGACATCTAAGCAGTGTAACTAGCATGCACACGAAGGACTTGTGTTTCTTTCCAAATAGCATGAGAAAAAGTCACAGGAAAGAACTTCTGTTGCCTACTCCATAACTGTTCTCTAAAAAACACCTTTAAACTGAACTTTCAAAGTCATCCATAGGTCCACATACTAGAGGAAGAATAGCCCCTAATGGAGGTGAATGGAACAATATCGACAGGTTTCCCTCTGCAATGAGAGCTGTGCACACATGTAGTAAGGGAGGGAGAGAGACGCTCTTCCTTCTTATCTGGCCTACTGTCAAATGAGAAAGCAAGCAACTCTGAGCAAAGTGACATCACCATGTGGTAGACAGAGAGGGAGTTACAACTGCTAGAGATGGGGAGGCTGGCTCCAAACCTTGTGCAAGGACTACTTACATAGCTCAAAAAGCAAGATCAAAGAGGAAATATAATTCTTCACATCACAGGCCACCAAGAGGGAAACAAGAACAAGAGCTGGCATGGGAAAGGAGAGGAAACAGCTGATGACAAACTGACTCTCTCCCCCTACAGACAGTGGATTTCATGGAGATAAGCTGTTGGGAAAGCAAGAATGAAGCAGCTGTCCCTTTGCATAAGTTGGTCAGGATTACTAAATCCCACTTAAATAAGGAATTTAAACAGAATAATCCCTTGTGGTGACCTAAGGAGACCTGCTAATCAGAATAACACATTCTTAAATGCCAGCCTCTCTATCTCTATCTATCTATAATGTGTGCAAAGCCACAGTGAAAACTTTTGGTGTTCAGCGTATGCTAGACAATACTTTTTAAATGTAACCTATTAGCTGAGTCTACACAGTGCTTTACTGGTTTCCTGAAACAAGTGTGCATTGAAAGATGTTATTTGCCAGCTTTTTTAATACAAACAGTACTTTGGTTTATTCTTTTGATGTATATTAGGGGCAAAAAATTAGTGGAGGAAAGTATGTGCTCATAGTAGATACCCTGTAATCAAAAGGAAAACAGTGTATGGTAATAAAGCTGTATTGATTTGGTATCATTGAAAAGTGGATGTCATGTTACTAGTGGAAAAGAGCTAATGGGAGCAAACGGAGCCTTTTTATGGGCAGGGCTACTCAGAAAACAAATTTGTATTCTTTATAAGTAAATCTATTATATACAAATGTACTACAAAACTTTTATATCAATAGTGGACACTGTATTTAATTACCAATGATCTGCTTTCATCTGCTATCTTTTTCCACCTCTCTACACACTCTCAGACTGCTCTAAACTCTCACTTAACATTGGCATCATGCTTTATTTTCAATAGTGTGACAAACTTTTTGCCTAATAACCTTTCTCAAAAGGTACTGAAAGGAATTAATGTGGCACAAAGAACTCTTAACACAAAAATACTGGGCTTCTGTGTGTGAATGCAGTTTAACCAGAAGTGCAAGGTCCTACACCTGGATCAAAGCAATCCCAGGCACAGCTACAGGTTGGGCAAAGAGATGATTCAGAGCAGCCCTGCTGAGAAGGACTTGGGGGTGATGGTCAATGAGAAAATGAACATGAGCCTACTGCAGTGTGTGCTTGCAGCCCAGAAAGCCAACCACATCCTGGGCTGCATCAAAAGGAGCGTGACCAGCAGGTCAAAGGAGGTGATCCTGCCCTTCTACTCTGCTCTCATGAGATCTCACCTGGAGTATTGTGTGCAGTTCTGGTGTCCTCAACATAAAAAGGACATGGAGCTGTTGGAACAAGTCCAGAGGAGGGCCACGAGGATGATCAGGGGACTGGAGCATCTCCCATAAGAAGACAGGCTGGGAAAGTTGGGGCTGTTCAGCCTGGAGAAGAGAATGCTGCGTGGAGACGTGATAGCAGCCTTCCAGTATCTGAAGGGGGCCTATAGGGATGCTGGGGAGGGGCTCTTCATTAGGGACTGTAGTGACAGGACAAGGGGTAACGGGTTCAAACTTAAACAGGGGAGGCTTAGATTGGATATAAGGAAGAAATTCTTTCCTGGAATGGGTTGGCCAGGGAGGTTGTGAGTGCTCCATCCCTGGCAGTGTTCAAGGCCAGGTTGGATGAAGCCTTGGGTGGCATGGTTTAGTGTGAGGTGTCCCTGGTTATGGCAGGGGGGTTGGAACTAGATGATCTTAAGGTCCCTTCCAACCCTAACTATTCTATGATTCTATGATTCTATAACTATTGAGTGGGAGAGGGGAATGTTAATGGCATTTGTTAATTTGTTAAGGTCGTGTATCTCCTCTGGAGAATATGAGCAAAGTATCTACATCTAGAAGATGCTTTTAAACCCACACAAACCACTCCTGAAATATCTTTGAAGTGCAGCGTGGTGAAGATTTAGAAGGAAACAGCTGCTTTCTGCAGTGTTTATGGATAAGAAGTAGAACAGGATAATGATTTCTCTTAAAATGTCAGGAAAATATTTTAAGTAAAAGCCTCACTTCAGGTGGGATACTGCACTTCATGAGGTTTGTTGAGGACAACCTCAGGTTTTTGCTCTGCTAGGTAAGATCAGTGTAGATGAAGATGTACAAATGAGATATCTACCAGAGCTTATGTATTAATTTTGAACTTCTAATTTTTCTTCTATGAAGCCCTGTTTGCCAAACATGGTTTAAATAAGAATTCAGAACATCAAATAACAGATGGCAAACACTAAGATATTAAAAGCAGAAAGCCCAATTGCATTTTAGTTTATATTTCCTTGGAGAATCTTTCATTTTCTTGTTCCATAAGACATTGCCTTACCCATTCCTTGTACAGATCTATGAAATGTAATCAAAGCAAGGATTCTCTTGGCATCTCTAGTTGTTCTATGACTATATCAGGATACTTGTTCATGTCGGATGAATCTCAGTCAAAAAATAGTCTTTGCCACCCCCACCCTAAAAAAAGACCAATAGTTTTTGGGAACAATGGCTCACACAGCAAGAGGAGTAATTTTTTTCTGGTGTATTCTGTTATGTCTTTTCTGTACCTTTCACAACATGAATGCTATCCAAGATAGTGAACAGTGGGATTTAAGTGACAGCGTTCTCCAGAGAAATGCAAAGTGACATGTGAAGCAGTTGGATTTGGTACCTCGGTTCCTCAGGCTGTCTTTTCACTTGCCACTACTAGGAAACTGTTTGGTCTTCCAAATAAGCAAATTGCTTTGATCTGAAAAGAGCCAGATAGTGTTAGGCTTTTCTTAAGAATTAACCTAGGCAAAAGGAAGGCAGCCCCTCTAGGCGAGAAAGTTTTTTGTCTACAAACTACTGCTGCTCATTTTGTTTGGAGCACTATAAAATTAATATATTGTTGATAGCTTTATATTTTCATTTCCCTATACAGCAGTTACATTCCAATGACTTTCCCAAATTGGATATTAATGATTCACACTCTGCAATTTGTGTGTCCATAAAGCAGAAGTGCATAATCTGAAAAACCAAAGGCCATACCTAGGCATTCCCAAGATCTTCCTTCTGATTTACTGATGGGTCCTCAGTTCAGCCTGATTTAATGGCGGTCAATATATAAAGCAAGCTCCATTATGGTATCAACCTAGAGGAAGTGTCAGTGCTGTGGAGCAGCAATGGTGGAGGAGCTTTCTGGACTGGAGCAAGCTGAGCTTTGTGTCTCAAGTCTTCAGCAAGCATTAACCCTTTCTGTAGCATCCTATGGTGATAAGCAGGAGCTATGGTGTGCTGTTGGGAGAGCTGGAAGCAGTGATACAAGGACAAGAGCATGCCTTCTATTGGTAAGCCTCTAGGGGTTACTTCTGCTTGCTGGCATTGTGGTGGTAGCACTGCAGAAGCAATGGTATGAGTGTAACTCTGCTAGCCCATTCTCCTAGTTCCCTTGGGAAATGTTACCCATATCCCATTTCTGCTCATGTGGCCTGTGGTCTTCTCATTATTTCCCTGTATCAATGGACAGGAACACTTACTGTGACCTCTCAACTTTTATAATCCCTGTTGTTGTGACTAGAGCCATTGCCTCAATGTTGAATCCCTGCTCTTGAATTACTTCTTAGAGCAATGGACTACCTTTCTGCTTTTTTCCTTGAAAACTGCAAGTCATGCCTGTGAACACTGTGACAGAAACGCTGCTGATCCCCAAAGGACAGAAGAGATCTTATTTGCAAATATCTGGGTTTGCCAGTTGATCAGCTAGAGCTAGAAGGTAGTTCTCTTACAGGCCCTTTGCTCGTTATAGTGAACTGGATTTGATTGAATATTTAATTGAGAAGAACACAAGCAATGCATGTACTTTGTTAGCCCAAGCTTTGCTGTTCTGCACACTTTCATCCATCTGCTGGTGTAACCAGTCCAACAGACCATCAGCTGTTTTGGTGTACATCTTCCTAACATTCCTTTCTGTCAGGCACTCTCATTGAGCCCTGGAGCTGGGGACCGATGCTAGCATTCATGCAGGCTTTTAGAAGGTGAGCAGAGAGCCAAGCGAGGCTTGGGCCGTTGGCTTCTTTCCTCTTAGGAGGATGCCCTGGCCATCAGGCTGTTAGTCCTTTTCCATATGTGAAAAATCTTTTCATGGCCAGCACAGCAACTGACTAATTGAGACCCTGCCTCTCAATGACTTCCTGTTTAGTATCCATTAAACTGGGCATAACCTGATTTTTCTGCTGACAGAATTGTTAGCTCAAATGGAACAATCTATCTAAAAGGACAAAGTGCTTCACACTGAAATGCCAGGTGTCTATCTTAGCAAGATCACTGGTATGATAGTACAGATATACACTACTTGTATTCTCTGTGTTCAGGAAAGCCAAATGACAGAGCTGCTGAGACTGAGCACAGAAAATATAAAAAAATAAAAAAACCCAAGTATTTGCCTTTTTCCCCAACATGTTAATGACTTTGGTGTTGAAATCGCAAGAGATTTGAAAGTCACGTGCTGCCTGTACTTGTTTCAGGCATGTGGCTGATTAGAAAGGAACTTCCTCCCTGTCAGAAGGTCATTTTCCTCCTGTTTTCTTCCCATGAAACCTCTAGATTTGCTTTCCCTGTTATCAATATTAAACTTTTTCCTGTGCTGTTCGCCAGGTGGAAATTTTATTTCCTCTTGGCTATAGATAATGTGCAAAATTGCAGCAGGTCATTTCCCCTCTTGGCTATATGACTCTGTTTTCTGGTTCTGGGTGCCTGTACTTTCAGGATATCCACTGCTAACAAAAAAGCCACCCCCCTACCCCCTCACCCCCAACATGAAGATTCAACTCTTGCCTAGGAGTGCAGTGTTTGAATTGAGAAGGATAATGATATACTGCTATATTCCCTTGCCTTATTCCACATGCCACAAGAAATAAGGCATGGAGGTAATACATAACTGCTGATATTACCATTACTTATACAGTCATGAAAACAAACAGCCCTTGCAGATAGCTATTAGTTTGTGAGCCTTGGTGTCATCCATGCACCTGGGATCATGCCTTTATTCTTTACCAGCCTTGCAGTCCCCTGTTCCTCTCCCATAGCTCAGCATCATGCTAAATTAGACTGAAATTATCTCTATGCTTGCACAGCTTGGGCTGAATCCTCAGTGCAGGAGGATTCGGATTATCACTGGGACAAAATACAAGCTGATAATAATCCCTGCTATTATTCTATTTAAAATGGGTCAAAACCACCATCTAATTGCAATAATTGCCTTCTGGCATTGCCTATGTAACAAACCTTTTGGCTGCAAGTACAGGCATGTGCACAATATTAGGCATTCCTATCCCTAATAACTGAGGTCAAAGATTAATAATTCATTTCCCATAGCTGCCATCTGCTGCAGCTAGTGTCCAGTCACTGAAGAATCTCAATCGTTCATCTTACAGCACCAGCATTGTCTCTGCTTTTTCATACTGTTTTGCTGGAATGACTTGCTATGACTGGAATGGCTTGAATAAACCAAAATACTTGCAGAAACAGCCTAATAGGTGAACATAGAATCATGAGTATAGACATTAACTAGTTTGTTTAGCCCCTACTTTGAGGTAGGATGAAGCAAAAAGCCAAATAGCTTTCATATATGTTCATCCACAGAATGGCTAACTGCAAGTTCTGAATAATGGCACACTTGAATGCTGCAGGCTTGATGCTGGTGCTGTCACCAGCAGCCATTGTGTGTCTCATACTACTTTACTGACAGTGTCATTGAGTTCCTGTGGCAGTATAGGATGGTGCCATTTGATATGAGCTGAGCTCAAAAGAGCTCAGACTACATTTAGCAGTTTCTTATGCTCTTTTTTGTTTGCACTTCCTTGGTGTGGGGAAAGGTGCCAGAACATATCCTGCTATGGAAAGTCTTGGCTGCTCCCACTGACAACAGAGCTTAAATGCACCTTTTTGCACTGCTGTAAGTTACACACTGACATTTTAATTATTGCTTGGGGCCATTTCAACTCAGAATCTTTGTGGGCAGCCTCTCATTGTCCTACCCTCTGGCTAGTGGAGGACTTGTGGACTTGCAGAAGTAACTTACATGGATGTTACAGCACAGACCAGGCCTGGGAGGAGGTGAATCTAGACTGGGATGCTTGACATGGCTTGGTGATCTGGACCACCCAATGCTCTGGACTGAGCATTTTGAGTGGCAATTAGGCATGAGGTATACTAATCTCTGATAGCCAGATGGAGTGGATTTAATGTCAGAAGACATTTTCCAAGGATCAAAGCAGTTTATAGAAATAATTTATTTTTACCTTTAAATGAAAAGAAATATGAAAAATGGCCCTTAATTCATGAGCTTCAGATCCCTGGGGTATGATTAGCACCAGATAACTGGGTCTCCCTGCTGTGCTCTGTTGCTTAGTTACGCTACAGAGCACACTGTGCTTTCATTTTCTGTCCTATGTGAGCAGAAGCAGCATGATGTAAAAGTTCAAAAAAGTGAAAGAGTCCAAGAGTACTTTCAGCTGTATTCCAAATTGCTTGGACTCCAGTGATGCTGCATGCACTATGCTTGCTGTGAATGGAAAGAAGTGTACTCTGATTGTGGATGTAAATCAGCAGACACTCCATTACCTGCAGCTGCTGGAATAAACAGCACAAATAAAATCAGAATCGCACCCAAAATATTGATCTTTCAGGGGAAGTAATTTGTTTTCATTAAGAGAGTAAGAGATTAACATCACAGTGGTACGATAAACTTAAAAGGCCCTGGAAGAGCAACAATAGCTCTTAAGTAAATATTGATTCCTTAAAATAAAAAAAAAAAAAAAAAAAAGAGAATTTAGTTTTTTTTTTTC
>NDXB01017093.1:70902-94711 GCA_002631895.1 Agapornis roseicollis
TTTCCCCCCCCCCCACCCTGAAGTGGAATTTATACATTTCTTTTGTGCTACTTTATTATGTTTTAGTACTGTGACTTCCTGCTTAATGTGGTGGAAAGTATGGTTGCTGGGGCATTCATTCTATCATTAAAAAGCATAACAAATAAATAGCTTATAATAAATTTTAAAAGTACCTAGGGATTAAAGACAAATCTCTGAACTAGATGCACTGGAATTAGGTCTTTGTGCCTTCCCACCTCACTATAGAGAGATTGGGGATGTACTTGCAGCACATCCAGTGGCTGCAGATTGGGCATGCAAGAGCTGCCCTGGGGAGAGGCAGCCTCCCATGTGCTGCCTGGTTAGCTGCTCGGTCAAATGAGCATGCAGGGGTGAAGGGTGCACTCTCTGCTTCTGCTTAGAGGAGCAGCAGAGCCTGTGGATGGGAGTTCCAACAATCAGTGCTCTCTCCTTGAAGGTTTGTGACAGCCCAGAGCTCTTTTATCCACACATACTGTCAAAAAAGAGGGGGTTAGACTAACATCTTGCCACAACTGTAATTGCTACCCAAGAGAGATGGCAAGGCATCATTTTGAAACTAAATATGCCCTGGGATAATACACATACTATCCAGCAAGCATTTGGTTTGCCTTTCTGAGGAAAAGCCCTTCAGTGGGAAAACCTGCCCAGTCAGAAATACCTGCACAGTGTGAGAGTGCTTACTACAGGAGGGATTGCTCTTGTCTTATATTTTTTCTTAATAATATCAATGCAATTTGAGATAGTTTTAAGACAATTAAATATTCTGGTTTAAAAATTAAAAATTGATTTTCACTGGGAGGATATTTTAATAAGGTCAGTAGAGGGGGTGGCAATGAGTAAATCAGCTTTTGTCCACTGTTTACAAAATCTCTATCACAATAATTTAGATGCATATGTGGCCTGTAAGACTGTGTACCTTGCTGACCCATCTGACCATAAAAAGTGCCAGAAAACATAGATGTGATTTGATGAGGTCAGGAGGTATGAAAAGCTCCTGCTCAGGTTCCTGCACAGTTTTAGGAATTACAGTAAAGAGTAAACTCTCACTGGGTCTCAACAGCAAGGACATGAACCTGGATGAAGAATGGCTGTTGGCTGCCTTCTCAGGGTTGTTTCTAAGCCCTGTTTTCTTCATAGAGGGATGGGATCTCTAGGATGCGTCCATTTCCCATGATAAACCCTCAGCACAGTCTGGGGTCAGAGAAGAACCTCCTGAGCTAGTGCTATTGGTAACAGGATCCTGAGAGCTATTTCTTACTCCTTTTGCTATCCTGCTGTTTGAGATTAGTGTTTATGATGATAACTACATGTGTAAATCTGGGCCTACATTCTGGTAACTCATGCACCAATTAAAATCTTCTCAGTTTCCCTAGGACACTGGCACAGACCTAACAGCCATGGGATAAGCAAGGTATATGTTCATCAAGCTGAATTTACAAATCAGTGAAGATAAAACAAAATGAACCAGGTCTAGCTTTTCATGAGTAAGCCTAAATCTTACCATTCCTGGCTTGCCCATTTCCAATTTTATCACAAAACTCACCAGGCTTGTTTTATGTTTTCCTAACTGCTTTCGAAGTCTAAGTGAATTTCAAATTTTGTGAATTCCTCTCACCTAATTAAACAGAAACGGTTCTATAAAGAGAGATTTATTTATATCCTGGGAGGTTTAAGAAACAGAGGTTCAGTAACAAAAGAAAATTGTAGGTATTGACTTTGATAATATTATGATTTTTGTAGAAATCTGAGTGGAGCCGATAGATTTGGAAATGCTGAGGTACAGCAGAGCTATTAACACTATCTCTGTACCCATTCTGCAAGTGGAGACGTTAGCATATTTTTCCTCCAGAATGCTTGACAAGAGAAAACTCTAAATTATTATTTTTTTTTAAAACTGCAGCAATTCCGTATCAGCAAAAGCATGGCCAGCAGGGCCAGGGCAGTGATCATCCCCCTGTACTGGGCACTGGTGAGGCTGCACCTCAAATCCTGTGTTCAGTTCTGGGCCCCTCACTGCAAAGAGAGACATTGAGGTGCTGGAGTGGGTCCAGAGAAGGGCAATGAAGCTGGTGAAGGGTCTGGCTGAGGGTACAGGGGTTGTTTTGTCTGGAGAAGAGAAGGCTCAGGGAGGACCTTAGGACATTCTCTACAGCTACCTGAAAGGAGGATGGAGAGAGGTAGGGGTTGGTCTCTCCAGTAACAAGCAATAGGACAAGAGCTAACAGCCTCAAGCTGCACCAGGGGAGGTAGAGATTGGATGTTAGGAAAAATTTCTTCACCAAGAAGGTGCACAGGCATTGGAACAGGCTGCCCAGGGCAGTGGTGGAATCATCATCGCTGTGTTCAAGAACCATGTAGATAAGGCTCTCAGTAACATGGTTTAGTGGTGGTCTTAGCAGTCCTAGGGTAATGGTTGGACTTGATTATCTTAAGGGTCTTTTCCAACCTGGCTGATTCTATGTTTCTATATTTGTAACATGAGAAATGCAGATCAGGGAGGAAAGGTTGTGCCATCTTTGCTTTTTTAGCTGTTTGGATCTGCTGACAGTAGGAAATGAGCATAAATAAATCTGCTGTAAACAGGGAAGCAGAGAAGGAATTGCCTCTGAAGGAGGAGCTTGGCAGAAATCCCAACCAGAGACTATTTGAACTGATTGTGCAGCTGAAATCTGAATTAACACTCATAATGAACACTAGATGAGAAAGATGTTCTCAGGGGCAGCACTGACTAACCTGCATTTTAAACATACCGTGCACTTCTCCTGCAAAGATTTCTGTCTTCATCAATCTCCTGACAATTTTTTCCTCACCTAACATACCCTGAAAAGTTTTTTAACCTTCCCCCTCAAACACGCGCACACTTGAAATTTGAAGAGTGCTTCTTGAAGTTCTTTCTCCCAAACTGGATGTGTTGTTCAGCTTTCTGAGGCACTTGGTGAACTCTCAAAAATGTAAGCTTTTACATGCGGAAGAGGATTTTTAGCTCTGCCAGATGTCAGTGTGAAGGAGGTATGGGGCAGAGGTGTTGGCACCCTCTCTGCAATGGGCATATCCTCCACAGGTTGAGGAATACTTGTACAAGGCGACCTCTTTGCAGCACAGGTGCTCATTTGATTTCAGCGGTTGCTCACATGCAACAAAGCCAAGTGCAGCTCCTGGGGAATTCTGTTGACTTCAGTAGATTTACACTGGTGTAAATCGGGAGCCAAGTGACAGAGGAAGCCCATATGTTCTCCTGGAGTGCTGATTACAGGGGAAAGGAGCTGGATCAGAAGAAAATTATTGCACCCAGATTGTTTTCAATGTGTTAATGACTAGCTTAAGGCAGCAAATAAAAACAGAATCAGAGGTGATTTATATTTATGCTGAAATCTAAACAGGTCTGGCCCTAGGCATTTGCATTTGTCCCTGTCTAACACTGTGGCTGACTTCAGACCTCTTGGACTGCAAGGAATTGTTGAAAGAGTGAAGGGAAAGCTAGCTTGTGTTAAGTCAGTGTCAAGGCTCTTGGATACAACATAAATGGGAGAAGGGGCTATATGTATGGGAAGAACTGGGGGTCAGATGAGGAATGTTATGTTTGCATGGAAAGTACTGCTGTTCATGGGGAAAATAATTATTTTTTTTTCTATATCTTGCCCCACTTCCCTGATTAACAATAGCTGCTCTGGCAGATCTATCACACTGAAGTCAAGAATTATTGGTATATATTAGTAAGTGACAAGAGCTTTCCATAAGCAGGGTTTACCATTGCACCTCTTCTTCCTCTGTGGCTGTTTCTGGGTCTCTATCCCAGTTTTGCCACTCCAAAGTTTAGTTGTGTTCAGCAAGGGTCTCAGCTTACCCTGCTTGGGTATGATTTGAGGAGTATAGCTTAGAAATGCTATGTAGCCAGGTGCCCTGTGTAGGGAAAGATGGCTGAAGCCCTTTCTATTATAGGCAGTGATGCTGTAGCAAAACCAGCATATTAAATAGATATATGCCTTATATATGGTATAGTCCCTCTTACATTCAAATTTACATAAAAGAAATAGTGAAATATATTCCCTTCTTACTCGCCTACTTAGATATGTGGTGTAGGTGTTTCAGTGACACACTGAGTTCACAGCACCATTTCACAGCTTCTTGTTAAAGCATGCCACAGTAAAAATTTCATTCATGGATGGCAGTGATCTTATCACAGATATTGATTCATCAGCCGAAGCTAGGAACATTAGTAATGAGTCTTTCCTACACAGTTCTTTGATGGCTCTGATGTCTGATACCAGTGGAATAAGATGATGTTGGCTGATGTGTGGTGGGTGGTCTCAAAGGAGGGATTTTTTTAACTGAGGCCTTTCTGTGGGTCTGTGAGGATGTTATGTGTGGGTTTGGAGTAAGTATTCTGCATCAAAGAGATTCTTAATTTTTTCTTCCAGCAGTTTCCACTGAAATCCAAGTGTCTATTATGAAACAGAAGATCAAAATGGGGAGAAGAGGAAGATGAACTGTTCATATTAGCTGTTCTCAGCTTGACTGACTCTTTCAAATAAAATCTGTCATTAATAAATTCCATTTTCAAAAGCTAGTCCTGGATAATGGACTTTAGGATATTGGAATAAACAGTACCGGGAAAGGGAAGGTTAGCTTGTGAAAAGCTTTCTGTTTTCTGTTTATTAGTCTGTTTTCATTCTGTTCAGGGAATGTGGGGAGAAGCAAGGGCTGCAATTCCTGATAACTGAAAATGTCATAGTAACTAGGAGGTACCTTAGATGCTTAAGCTTTATCATCCCCAGATCTTGAAGTTTCAGTTAGAAAACTAAAGGCCATTTCAGGGAAAGGGTGACAGTTACCTCACAGTACAAGTCAAACCTGTCTGTTCAGGGTCCATGGGCACTTGCTACTTTTCTAGTCATCATGAATCCTGTTTTCCAGGATTCTTTTTAATCTGAGAATTTTCTGATGTCAACAGGCTGTTAGCCATCCTCAGGCTTCTGCCGAAGGATTGAGTTCTTGATGCACTCTATTCATTTACATACTTCTTTCAACTTTAACATTTTGTTACCTTTGTGAACAGGTAAGCAATGTCCTGTGGCAGCAGTCTGTTGTCTTCAGTGTTATTGAAAAAATTAAATAAAAAATAAAAAAATGGCAATGCAGCAGCCCTGTCAGAAAACTGGAGGGCACAGACTCAAAGAGAGAGCGTGATGCAAGAGACAAGGTGCTGTAAGGGACAGCACCATCTGCTTTGTTGACAGTCACTTGTGCAGAAAGGACAAGGCACTGATTAATTTGTCAAGGACTCGTCTGAAGGACTGTGAAAAGAAGGCAGATAGGTGTATTCACAATACAGAGGGTGGGTGGCAATGAGATGGTTGTCAAGGCAAGATAGAAAGGTGATCTATTAAAAAGGGGATTCGGACATATCGTTTGGAGAAGGGGGCAAAGGTATTAACTAACACAGCTTTGCTGCAAGATGGCAATGAAAGCTGTAAGTTGTTGCTGAGCAGCAGAACATAGGCATAGGTAGTTATTTATGGTGCACAATAAGATATGAAAAAGAAAGCGCAGGCTGGCTTCTAACTGTTAGGGTTTTCTGTTGTGGGGTTTGTTGGTTTGTTTTTTTTGTGGTTTTTTTTTTTATTTATTTTTATTAGGACACTTTTTTATTTTTAATTTTCTTTCTTTCACTGAAACCTCTAGGGGAAAAGGGCTGTGGTCTCTAAGAGGATGGAACAACACTTGTGGTATTACTCTTTTCATTGTCAATATACAGTGTTTAGAATGGGAGTGCATTCCTCCATCTTTCTTTGCCCCCATCTAGAAGCTTCTCTAGAAGACTCAAATATGACATTCCAGATGAGACTTATGTTTGTAACAGACCCTTGAGTGACTGCCAGGGAGATGCAATGGGGGGCTAAAACATAACAATGGTGAATGAAAGAGACTTCGCAGCTTTAGTCTGCTCTAGGGTTTTTCCTCCAGCTCTGTGTTCTCCTAAAACCATGCTGTGAAATGTAGGCGAGTCATGTAATTAAGTGAATGAAACCAGTCTAGAGGCATTTTGGGACTGTCAGCTTGGCTGAAAGACAAAGATAGAAGCGCTTCCCTCAGAGGAAAGCTGCTGAAATAGATAGTGACATATTTGCAGAAAAGGAGAATCATCTGACAACTGGTGCTAGTATTTCAGATCAGAAGTATGACCAGACATGGATGGGAAAGATTCAAAAATTTAGGGAGGCTTTTTGGAAGGAAGAGAGTTTAAAGCAGATTATTAATGATCTCATTACTTTTACAAATGATTTAGAAGCTACCTCTAAAAGACACCTGAGAGCTAATGACTGGTGTTACTGCTCTTGGGCAATTCCAAGTTCCCCCTTTATGGTATTAGTCATCTGTGGATCAACAAAAAACAACAGGCCAATATCCCTGACTCACAACAGCTCATTTCTAGGCAACTGAGGTCTCACTACTGGTGGACAGCTCATGGCAAGAGTCTGTTACAGACATAAGTCTCATCTGGCATGTCATATTTGAGTCTTCTAGAGAAGCTTCTAGATGGGGGCAAAGAAGGATGGAAGAATGCACTCAAATCCTAAACACTGTATACTGACAATGAAAAGAGTAATACCACAAGTGTTGTTTCATCCTCTTAGAGACATGCGTATGAAAAAGAGAGTTAAAAGTGTATGTATGACTCCGTTTTTAAGAACTCTAAGACTGAGTGTACACAGCTGTAAAGACAGGATGCTTTGTACTGATGTGAGACTTTCTTGGGTCTCGTCCATTTAAATAGTCATAAGTGTGAGGAAGATGAGGATAGAAAAAGTATTTGAGAGTCTGCTGCTCTGGAATGCTCACATGTTTATAGCCAGTCTAAGCTGGCAGAGTGGATACTGAGAGGAAACATTAATCACAGAACAGGCCTAAATTAAAGGAAACTTGCAATATTGCTGCTAATTATAAGGGTGGTGGATGTTTAATGACATGGAGAATTCCATTCTAAAATTTTTTGCAAGCAACCCAATAGAGCAATACAGTCTGCTTTTCCACGAGTAGGCAAATGGGAGCTGTGGCACAGATCCCTTTCACTTCCTTACAAAATCTTTACTAATCTCTTGGTTACAATAAAAGTTTTTCTCAGTCATAAACTCCCACAGACTTCTGAAATACTACCCAATAGCAGAACTGATATTGAACCTGTGGAGACAGACCTCTGCCAAAGTATAATTGCAGGATTGGAGACTTATGTTGATCAGAAGTCTGTTCCTAAATCTGCACAAACCATGTGGAGACTCCCAGCAATTTCGGAGGCTTTGGATCAGGCCTTCATTTGTGCTACTCATCTAACATATATCAGGGAGATTCCTAGCCTCCCAGCTTGGTAGGTTGCAAGATGTTAGTGTCCACCTTCTCCAAGACTATAGTTGGATGAATATCACTTGGGGAAACATAATTTCATAATTACTAGAGTGTTGGTTATAAAATATATATGTATATATATTATAAAATATATATGTATTTTTCTGTGATTTTGCACTTTTACATTATTTGCAGCTCTGCAAAACCATTGTGAAAATTACTTTCTAGGGCCTTGTACATTCATTCCTTGCTTCCTCTGAACCACTGCAAGTAAGGGTACAAGGCAGGGTCTGGAAGACTTGTAGCCACCACTGAATCTGAAAGAAACACAAAACAGTCTTCTTACTTCAAACCTTACTGTGGCCTGGGTGCTCTGTGGACTGACCTCATTGGCCTTGAGATCAGTTTTTGTCTGGTTAATCACTGCAGAAAGTCCTTCTCTGTTACACAGTATGTTTTATTCTGAATTACAGTTGTTGGTTTGTATTCACTTCCTCTCTGTTCTTAAGCATCAGAAAATAGCTTGAAGGAGCTAATTTCATGAGCATTACTTCTGAAAAGATTATTTTTTTTTTCTCTCACCTACTTCTCCATTCTCACTTTCCCCTCTACTGCTGACTCCAAAAGGTCTCTTCAGATTGTATAAGTACAGGATTGATTTCTTCAACCCCTTCTCCCTCTTCATATTCCACAGAGATCATGCTTTTCCTCCCACTGCCCTTTTTCTCTTACAAAAGAAAATATATAATTACATTTGCACAAAGGCAGTGATAGAGAGAATAAAAGAGAAGTGGTAAAAATCATCCTGTATTTTCCAAAGGAGACAGGGGATCCATGTGCTGGGACAGCTATTTAAAAAGTACACTGGTCACCTAGGAAGCACAGTAGTGAGGAACAACAGGTACAGGTGTTTCTGTAGTTGTTTATCTTCAGGCAGAGCCTGGATCTGAGTGGAAATAAAAAGTTCTTTGGGGACACGAGTGGAGAAAGAGTGCAAAAGAATGCAAAAGCCATGCAAACAGAGAGATACATTGCTGCCCTGCCAGGATTCTGGCGGGCACCAGTGGTACCCAAGGTTCTCACCAGTTCTGTAAAATAGTACTGTTCATTTCCTCTTCAGAAGTACTGTCCCACTGTGTGCTTTACTGGACACTACATTACAGGGTCATAGAAAAGGGTTCTCTGTCCTTCACATAGTGCTCTGATCATGCCCAGCAAGTGAAGCATGACATTAAGCTACAAAGCAGTAGGAAAAGTGATGTTACTGGTCAATATTTTAGAGGAATTTTAGGATAATCTTTGGACAATAGATTTCATTCTAGGTTCATTCCTCTATTTGGGTTATCTGATTTTGTTGTGTTTTTTAAGGGGTTGAGGGTGTGTTTGGGGTTATGTTTGGCAGTTGTCTGTCTTAAATTTTTCTTAGCTTTCTTTGTCATGCTCAATGAAATTCTGACTGGTAAAATGTCCCATGACACAACCTAGACAATTCGACCCATGTTTTACATGCTATTAAGCCCTCAAGTGATTTCTGCTGAGGCCTCTTCTCATTCATTGTGGGAGATAACAGATAATGTAGAGAAAGCAGCTGATCCTCAGGAGTGGAACTGCCTCATTGTCCACAGGACTGGTAGTCATTGAGACCATGTAGTGAAGTCATGCCTAGGAGGATGCAACAGGCAGTTGGGTATTGTCTCTGGAGCACTTTATTCACCTTTCTGGGTGATGTATTCTTTGTTTTGCCTTTGTACCAGAGAATACACTGAAAATGGCTAAGGATTTTTTTTTTATGTTATTTTCCTTTGTTCCTCATGTGTTCCTAGAAATTAGAGAGTAAAATGACATTGGGTTGCATGCTCTGTACTCTTCAGACAAAGTCAGCTTGTCCCCTCCAGAAAAGCTTGGTCTGTTTACTGCATCCCACGTGAATCATCTAGAAGTGCCATCTCAAACAATTACACCTTGATGGTTTCTGTCAGCTCAAACAGGAAAGTGAGAGGGTAGACTTCTGGAGCACACTTCCAAATACATTGGTATAACTCCACAGCTTCATGGGATTATTGCTGCATTGCAAGCAGTTGGTCAATGCAAGATTACAATCAGTGAGCGAGCACAACTGTGTGAATGGCGCACCTGTGTGACCTGTACAATTTGCTGCTCAGTCTCTGATTTCAGAGGACAAGGTGGCACCCCTGCAGTCCAGGAGACACTACCCAGGCAGTACTGCTAGGAGGTTGCCAACAGTATGTGTTTTCCAGTGAAAAAGGCTGACAGGAGCTGCCAAAAAGTTCTGTACTTGTGCCTGGATTTAATATACCAAGGTTTACACATCACAGAAAGAAGTTGGCAGGGCTACAACAGCCAGTTCCTTGCTCTGAATAGATGGTACCTCTTACCTTAGACACACAGCAAGCGGCAAGCAAGCCCATTTGTGGTTGTACTGTTATTCTCAGGGTGCCTGTGTAGCATATGGGCCAGCAGGGTCAGCAGTGACCCCATGGTGAGGAGAAATGAAAGGTGAAGGAGGAGGCCTGGATCTGTGCAGTACTGCAAGGGCTTCATCAGCCTTGTCACCGCTATGTGAGTCTGATGATTTAAGTTTGCCTGGAGCAGCATGTGGTATAACTTTACTTTCAGTGTTTGTGTTATTAATGTCCAACTCTGTCCACATGGTAGGATCTTTATATGACAGGCATATGTACTTCTATGAGAATACTGCTTTATTTCTCTAACCCTTACTAACTAGCTAACTTAGCTAAGTGGTCAAAAAGAAAGGCAAGAGAGGAACTGCTGTCACAAAGCTACCATTTACAAGGCATGCTGGAATTTGTATACAGTTCATAGCGGCAGCTGATAATTTAAGATCGTTGTTCAATTCAAATTGATAGAGAATTTGGACAAAGTTTAATAACAGTCTGGCACCTACAGATAGGGATGGCCAAAGTGAATACTGGTTCTGACATTAAGTTAGAAAATAGTGTTTAGCTCAACGGACTGCTAGTGCCAAGTATTTTCCTGTCTACCACTTCATTACAGCATTAGGGTTTTTAGATACAGTGCAAACAACTGTGTTGTCACAGAAGGGTACTCTTGAGTGCTGCCTTTGTGATAGCAAGCTGAGGTACATGGCAGAATCTGGAGTAATACAACATTGCATTGCATCCTCATCAGAGACTCAAGCTGACAAAAGTTGTTTTTGTAAGCTTAGAAGTGCCCCGCAGGAAAAGAACTGCACATAAAAGACCAAGCAAATAATACCCAGAATGGATCATTGGGAATCCTTCCTTCCCCTGGGAACGACATCCTGAACTAGCAGAGTAACCCTGATCTTCAATCTGGCACTGGCGAAGTAGGGCTACCAAATTAAAAGCATTTCAGATGTAGTGTGCATTTACTTTCATTGGGCTGCAATGGCTGTTCAGCACAACATGATGTCAGGCAATTTAAAGCCTCTAAACCAGAAACTTAGAAGTTCCCTTGTCTAACTTGGTGCTGCATGAAGTTCCCAAGATGGCTTTGGCATAGAATCATGTTAGACCAGATCTAATTTTTCTCTGCACCTTCTCTGCAGCAAATCTATTAACCTGGCTAACTGTTTCAGTAGATGGATTTTTTGTGTTTTGTGTTGGTTTTTATTTTTGCTTTGGGGGCTTAGCAGCTTTGAGGGACTTATTTTATTTTGGGGTTGAGGGTGTTGTGTTGTGTGGGTGTCCTTCCCCACATTAGGTTATCTAACATCCTACATTTTTATGTGTCTAAATGTGTTTCAGTAAATCCTCCTTCTGTTCTGGCAGCTTCAAGTAGTCTGCCTCTCTCACCCCTCAAAATAATAATTGAGTTTGAAAAGTAAGTTCATATTGTTTACTTTCATTTATAGCTAACCATCGCACTTACCTTGTGACCCAATAATGTGCCTTCTGCTTACATCCAGGTTAGTGGCAGCTCCTAAGTTGATGCCTAGACCACCTCTAATGTGGTAACATATTGCTGATTATCAAAGGAGTAATAGCATTTAGACACCCACACACAGTGAATCTATATTTAGATATATGAGAAAGAAAGTGAAAATGAGAGAATGGTTGGTTTCTTAATAGGTGTGCTGTTAAACAACAAAATGCAACTCATCTATTGCTCATTATTGACAGATTAATAAATAAATGGACATAATTGAATATCTAATATGATAAAATGGAGAGCTGGAAAAAAACTAATGTTACAGCCTATCGCCTTCTATATTAATCCAAGGAGAGAATGAGTGAAGTGTGTGTTTCTCTTACTGGTTATAGGAGGGATAAAAAGTTGCCTTTTGTTTCTGATGTTTCTCCCTTTTGAAGACTTCTGTCTGCACTGAATTTTATACTGTCCAACTGTAAAATGACTCTGGTGATACTTAACTCCTGTACCACACCAGCTCAAATGAACCAACCAACCAGGCTATAGCGTAGTTTGGGATTTCCTTTCTTAGTTTTTCCATCCAAATGAAGAATAATGCTGCCTTTTTAGTTCAGTATTCTTTGTTTTTCCTTAGGTTCTCTTTAATTGAAGTTCATATTTAAGAAGTGATTCTTCTTAAAGATCTCTAAGTTCATCTCTTATAATGACCATTCAAAAGCACTGATTTTTGTTCCTTTTGATTCTATTCCATGTCTTACAATTTTAAACCTTATTCTTGGAGTTCAGAAATCATCTGCAGATCTCTGTCCTTATAAAATATGCTTATATTTAGTCTCATACAGGAGATCTGAAGAACATAATTGCAGTGTATGTAGATGCTAGGAAAACAAAAATAAACTGGTAAAATAAACCTTGTGGTCTGCTGGTTGATGTGGGGATAAGGAAAAAAGATAATTTTTGTTCTCTGAATGACTAGGTTAAGAATGAGTTTTAGGGTTTTGTTTGAACTTAGTTTTGGAGGCACTCCCTTTTGCTTCTGACGTGGCACAGAATAGTACTAATTCTTCTGGGTTTGCAGGGTGGGTTGGGGTGCTGGTGGTGGTTTGGAGTTATTTGTGTGATTTGTTGGTTTTGTTTGTTTGGGGTTGGTTGTTTTTTTTTCCCTTGTTTAAAAGAGCAAAATGAGGCACTTCTATTTACTTATAATCTCATAAACTAAGATACATAGCTTAGTGTTCTTAGTGAGTTGTATAAAAGATGCATATATGAACCAATAAGAAATGCTCCCAGACTGATTAGGCACTTGATAAGGCTCAGCAGAGGAGAACTGGCCTAATTCCATTTTAAGTTAGGTACGGGTCTGAGTTGTGCTTCATCTCTCCCTGACTTTTGCTGCCTGCAGCTGCAGTCCATTGAAGCTGTTGTCTAGGATACAGGCAGACTTAGTCTATTCAACTGATGTTTTAAATGCAGAAAGGACGGATGGCCTTGGGGCTGAAGCATAACTGTCATGAAGACCTCCTGTGTGGCATTTAATGAGTCACATACTGTTACCAGAGCTGCTCTTATCTTTCAAGCAGGAAGGTGTATATAGTTAGGAGGCACCTTGAAAATGCAGGTGAGAGAGAAACATACTGATGCCTGTGTCCTGCAACTACAAACTTCTTTGTGTTGTGTATTAGTGTCACAGGACTGAGTGGAGATAAAAACTTCCAGTCAACTTGCTTACTTCACCGAAGTTTAAAACTTGTGCTTCCAGTTTCCCTTCCTGCAGTACTGGCTAGTCCTACAGGCCAGAGAAGCTACAGGCAGGTTTGTTGCTGTCTATCATGAAAGGATGAGAATTAGAAAAGCCCTGTGATCCTATATGCTGTGTCATCATTGAGCAGCATTCCCTGGCAGCAATGACACAGCCAGCATGCTAGAAATAGGAAGTCCGAGGATTTTCTGCTCATGGGCTTCTTGAGTTTCCCTGCTAGGTGGTTACAGTGAGGAAGGAGGAGCCCACCATTTCCTGATTGATTCTGCCAAGGAGTATCACAGAAGTTCTGCTAAGACAGCTTCCCTCAGGAGACCCTTCACCTATGAAAATGAAATCTCCTGTACCACAGAACCTCATAAAATTACCTGAAAGGTGCTACTGTAGGTGATTGATTTCCTGTGACAGCAGAAATTGAGACAAGAGAGATTTCCCTCAAAGTTTGCATGTTCAGGCTAGATACATAGGGGCTAATGCAAGTCAGCCTCTCCCTCCCTTTGCAGTCATTTTCTATGGAATGCAAAATAAACTTCAGAACAAAGTAATTAGCCAGTATCTCTGGAAAGCAGTGCTCTGCTTCTCAAGAATGGCCATACAGGAAGGATCTGGTAAGACTTTCTCTCTGAGCTACAGGGCTTTAATCAACATCTTTGCACAGGGGAAACTGCAGGAAAGCGCTGTATTATTTTGCTCTGTTGCTGTAAAGAGTAGAATAAACAACAAATCCCCAGTAATCACAGCTCATAAATTCTTCATCATGTGAATGGCCCTTAGGTAGATATATCCACCCAGAGAGGTATGTGACAGCTTCTAGGCATAAACTGCTGCCCTCTGTGAAGCCTACAAATTGCTGTGTACACTAGCTAATACTTTGCTGATGGGCTGGGCTGGTTGACAGGAAAGAGCTCTTGACTGAAAACAGGGCATTTTTCTCCTTCAAAGTTGATCTATTTTCTCATCACCATGTTTCGCAGTAATTCAGAGATACACAGTTTGCCACGCCAACATCATTTACCCTAGCTGTTTAATAACCATGCTCTGAACCAGAGCTGCAGAGTATCTCATTATTCTGCTCCAAATGTACGAGAGGAGGGGTAGATGTGAAGAAAAACGTCTGCTCCTGAGCATGTCATAAGTAAGGCTATACTGCCAACTGCAGTCAGTATCCCTGCAGCAGCTCTAGGTGAGGAATTAAATGAGAGGAAAGAAAAATCAAGATGGGAAAACATTATTGACTTTTTCTACAGCAGTGAGTTTAACCTGACTTTAATATCACTTGAATTTAAAATATTCAGGATCTGCTGCTTGCAAATCCATTTGCAGAGCTGGAAGAAAGCTCCTATCTTATCTTTAGAGTGTGAGCAAAAATGGAAAGAGTTAATGCTGGATAAGTCTCTGCTGATGTTCCCCTGCGCCTCAGAAAGGAGACTTCTTGACTCACACATGAAGGAAGTCAAACCATTTTGAAATGTTATGAAAGCAGCATCTGAGGCAAACTTCAGTGTTGTGCTGAGGACAAAATGTCCTTCAGAGTGGCGTAGGTAACTAAGGCTTAGAGAAGAAAACTGCACAGAAAAACATCTTGCAAAGACACATGAGCTCTGGATCAGCTTTCTCTACAAGATCTGGAGAGTTTGGGTTTTGTTCTTCACTTTGCTGTTGGCTCTGCCACAGTCTGGTCACCCAGGTCCAGGCATGCAGAAGCAGCAGGTCTGAGAGGACTGGGGCTAAGGCTGATGGGATAGCACTGCAACTGGCTGGCACTGCTGACATGTCACTGGCAGAGGCCAACAAATCCTGAGGCAGAGAAAATCAATAGGCACTGCTGAAATGCTTCTGCTTTTTGGGGCACTTGTTTCTCATGGTATTTTTTCAGGGGCACAGGTCTGGCCTTAACCTGCCTGCTATGATAACCAAGGGTAGTGCTTGGGTATGACACCAGGTCTTTCCAGCTTCTCTACATATATCACGTTTAATTTAAAATAAATTTCCAATGAGAATATTTGACATCATAGTTTTCAATTGGCAGAGCATTACCCACCATGTGGTGTGTCTTTCTGTCTGGAACCTAGTGCCACAGGAGGCCCTGAAAATTACTTTCTTGTAATGGGGCTGTCTTCTCTTCACCAAGTTTACATTGATTTCTCTATCATTTTCAACACTGACTTAGAGGACATTTCACTCCTGCCACTTCAGCATTTACTGAAACAGTAAAGCAATCTGCCTGTGGTATTACAACAGCTATTTCAGCTTGGCTAGAGTTAGTTGAAAAGAGTATTTCCAATGTGTTCTAAGGATGAATTTTTCTTTCAGCTGCCACTTTAAAAGCACAAAAGAATATAATGAATATAAAAAAAAAGTATAAAAGGAAAACTAGGGAAAATGTAGGCCCTCTCCAGAAGGAAATGAGAGGTCTGGTCTCACGGGGTGTGGAAAAGGCTGTGGTACCCAATGACTTTTTTACATTAGTCTTCACTGGCTAAAGCTCCAGCCGCACTGCTCAAGCTGAAGACAAATGAAGGGATTGGGAGAATGAAGAACTGACTGCTGTAGAAGATCAAGTGCAAGGTCCTGCACCTAGGTTGAGATAGTTCCAAGCACAAATACAGGGTAGGCAGAGACTGGATTGAGAGCAGCCCTGAGGGGAAGGGGATGTCAGTTAATGAGAAGCTCAACGTGAGCCAGCAGTGTACAGTCACAGCCCAGAGAGCCAACCATGTCCTGGGCTGCGTCAAAAGGAGCGTGACCAGCAGGTTGAAGAAGGTGATCCTGCCCCTCTACTCTGCTCCACCTGAAGTCCTGCGTTCAGCTCTGGGGCCACTCTGCATTACGTTTGGGGTTTTTTTTTACACCAACAAATAGAGTCAGGATGAGGGTGTGCAGAAGAGAAGCTAAGGGGTGTTTTAACCAGGAAATGAGCACAAAAATATGTAACTTCTGGAACAAGTTGTAAGAGAAGGAACATCCTGCATTTTGGGATCACTGGTTCAGCCTCTGCAAAGAGTAGCAGTTAACCTGGGTGAGTTCCTTGTGTTTTGCTTATTTCATAATTTCAGTGCATCTCACTTGGAGGAAGGAAGAGGTTTTTTGAGGTACCTTTCGCCTCTCTCGTGGAGGCAGACTGTTGGGAGCCCAAGGATATGGCTAGGGCTGGCCACTACTTCCACGGCTAAGCTAGCATGCGAATAGGATACATTGCTCCTACAACAAAGCCTGTTACCTGACTTCTTTCACAGCTGGTTTTCTTTAGTTCATTTACTTACTTTTTTTAACAGCAATAAAATGAGTTACTTTCAGTTGCTAAGGCAGGAAGATGGCTATGTATTTACTTAGTATAGGTGAGGGATTCAAGAGTTAAGGGTGCTATTGGTAAAATTATATTCAG
The DNA here is from genome assembly GCA_002631895.1 of Agapornis roseicollis. NCBI lineage: Eukaryota > Metazoa > Chordata > Aves > Psittaciformes > Psittacidae > Agapornis > Agapornis roseicollis. Next base: position 87,303 of record NDXB01017093.1, read on the forward strand.
CAGGTCCAGAGCATTAGGTGCTTTCATAACACCTGATAGAGTATTTAAGATGGCAAGTCTTGCTCAGACGAGATAAGCCTTCTTCAAAAGGCCTCTTTTTGATTTAGGTTTTTTAGAGCTTTTAGAAGTCTCTTGAGACACCAACCCAGAAGTCTGTCCCTTTAATAAATGAAAGACCAAATTTTGTTTAATATTGTCTGTTTCAGAGAAGATGCTCCTGGCAGATGCTGTTTATTGAAACAAAAGCTTGATGGGTTTTGCTAATGATGGTGTCTTCTAGAAAATAGTTATGTTCTGGGAATACTCTGAGTTGTGATCTTTTTGGTATGAGCTTTTATTGATGGATTCTAGCACTCTATTATAGCAAACTTATTTTTCTTCTGAGTAATGTACATTAAACCTTTTCTCTGTCATTAGTTTTCCTGTCTTCAAAATGTGAATTAACATTGCAGAATATTATAGTATGGGCAAAAAGATGAATCATTACTCTTTAGAAAAATAATTAATCTCCAAAAGCAGCTTCCAGAAGGCTGCCATTATAACATCAGCTGTACTCCATTTCAGTTTTAGTCTTCTGCTTGTCCTCCTCCAGGTCTGAGGTGTGTTATCAGCTTAGTTCAGTGAAAGCAGGAAGATGGATACCTTCAGCACAACATCTGCAAGAAGCAGGGTTTCAATTCTCCTGCGTTCAGCAGAGTAACACCCTGTGCTTTTCTTTCTTCCCACCAGAATGCTCAGCAGCAGGGCTGTGACCCAGGCAGGGTGCCTTACCAGGTGGTGGTAACCCCTAGTGACACCGATTAATTGTGCTTGCATTGTGCAGGGAGGGGCTGCTTGTTAATTCAAGCCTGTGTAAAGGAAATGGGAGCCCCTCAGGACATTGTCCTTAGACAGATGAGACCCGCTGGTCTATGTCAGGGAAAGACAGCTTTACAGAAAGCCCACTGAGTTTCTGGGAGAAAGGAGAGAGAAGGGAGAGGGAGCATCTCTCTTGCTGGCAGCTCAGATTTTAATCCTGTTATGTGTGTACTATAGCGTTGGTAGAGAAATATTTTGCCTGTCTACAGGCAGTTGTTTGCTAGTAAACACGAAACATTGCTCCAAACAGAGATGATTAACAGTGACAGAAAAATTTAGGAACTGGGTAGAAAGCTTTATTCTGCCTTCATCACAACTACCCATTATGTCAGTAGGTTCCGATTTTTCAGACTAATAGTAGGTGTACACTTGTACAAGCATGCAACTGTGCACTGATCTCGCCCTCAAGGGACTGTGGATTTATCTCCAATGCTGTCGGATTTATTTACAAAAGGTAGAGTACATTTACAAATACTCTATTGTGCTCTAATGTTTGGAACAGAGTGAAACCTGGTTTCAGTGTATATGGTAAAATGGAAGAGGGTTTATAAGGCTTTGCCCTCCCGAATGAAGTGGCTGTTAATTGACACCATCTGTGAGTTTCTATCAGCATACATGGAATAGGAAAACAGTGAGGATTTCATACAGAGTGCCCTGTAAAGAACATATGTTTTGTTGTAATGCTGGCAGAGTGTTCAACTTTGTGTTATAATGATAGCAATAACAATTGCAGTGGTCTTTTGCTGCTGTTGTTGTTGTAATGTATGTTTGCCTATTATGACAGTTTGGGTCTTTGTCATCCTTCAGTGTCCAAACTGTGGTTTAGCTAGTTTAGCTTTTCCACCAAAGAAAGCTAGAAACATGGTGGAGATGACTGAGACACATCTCAAGTAGGAAACACACTTCCATGCCTCCTGCATGGCTAACTTACAATTAGTAAATGCTTCTGATTTTTTCCTACATACTTCTTTGTGGCATTGCCTAGCTAGGTATGTACAATCTCTAACTCTGGAGAGAATGTTCTTGTTAATTCAGGGCAGATTTCTAGAAAGTTTGAGGGCTTCCCTCCCTTCTTTTATGTGTCTGTTGCAGCACGTGTATCCAGATGTGGTGCCACAGCTGTACATCCCTTTGCTTTTGCCATTCGTAATGTGGCTGGATGTTTGTGCACATGGGCATATGAATCTCTGTTTGCAGAAAAGATGGGAATTTTTACAAAAATTTCTGCTGACATGAGACACACATTGTCCTCAACAGATGGTGAGCTCTCTTTAAAACTGGACACTTCAGTAACACATCCAAATGCCACACTGAATTGGCATTAAGTTAACATTAGCATACAGACACTGGGAATGCACGTAAACAGCACCTGAAGCTTTTAGGTATGGGCAATTGCCATTTCATGTAAACAATTGCTTCTAAAAATAAAATTAACTCTTCTAAACTAATTAGTGTTTTTTATTTTACTGTTTATATTACATTAAAAGATTCAGTGATGTATCTCTTGAAGTGCAACATTTGGATCCATGGGTTACAGCTTCTCACAGTCAATGGGACACTCTGCACTGATCTTGGCAGGCTCTGGACCTGCAGAGAAGACTGGCTTTGTCTCCAGAACACTGAGCAAGCTGCACGTCTCTTCTGTTACAGGGAGCTAAACTGATGCAGTCATTCTCTTCAGGTTCTTGTTCCACTCCAGGCAGGAAATAGTTTCCATACATCCTTACATCCCTATGCAATCCTTGCCTGGTAGTAATGCTTTATAACAACCTTCTGTCACCAGAACAGTGGTTTCCTGGAGCTTTGACTGTGAGAGTTTTTGCAGGGGAAGCATTTCCTTCCAACAAAACACTGTCTCCTGACAAATTACTCCATCAACTGAATCATGAATTTGTGTGGGTTTGCTTCTTTTTGCTACCTCTGCTGGTTTTGAAGTATTCTCAGGAAGGTCAACTGACCTTTATTGAGCCGTGGCCACTGGCAAGGTGATATCCATAATGAATGTACTTCAAGCAGCCAGGGATCCAGCATGAGTGTTTTAACATCTGACCCTGCCAGTACAAATAGTGTAAAAGAAAGAAGATACTTGACTTCTTTTCCTAGAGGAGAGCAGCTCCCAGCTGGTGTACCAGGTAGCATCTAAAATACCATGTACATGCAATCTACCTAGGTAAGCACTAGAAGAATAATGGATCTAATCCTTTGCTTAGTTGAACACAACAGGTCTCCTGCTTGTTTTGGTGGTTTTTTGTCACTGTAAGTACTACCTGTATTGCTGTCTGGGCAGATGCAAAGATTGTTCATCTCCTGCTATTGTCTAGGTTTATTACTATCTCACTTGCCCTAGCCTCTAAAGGATAAGTACTTCAATTAAATCATAAATGTATGGAATAGTAAAATGAAGGCAAATATCAGACTTCAGGCATGTGAAACATACCTTTTACTTACTGTCATAATGGACATACTATCATGTGCTCCAAGCTGATCACAGTTTTTAATAGCCCTTCCCTTGTGATTCCTCCATATCATGATGGAAGTGTTTTCCCAGTTAGGTACTGATGCAATATCTAAGGCACAGTATAATTATTACACTCTGTGATGAGGACTGACTGAAAGATGGCAACATACTAGTCTGGGCCTTGAGTAAATCCGGTGGAGCTCAGGGGTAAATGAAGTACTTCATCACTGCACTTCCATTTTTCAAACTGTTACTGTCTTTTCTCAAGCTGAAGAAACTTGGCCCATACTAAGCCAAGTATAATATGAGCATGCATGTTACTGAAGTAGCACTTTGTCCAACTTAGGGCTTTTGCCACGAGCTGTCAGGCCATCCAAGCACACAGTGTGCCACAGGCAAGCATTGGTGAGAAATCCCAGTAATTCATTATGTTTGAGAGAACAAAACCAGGGAGATCCCCCTCAGAGATGGAGAGGAAGGGCTTACACAGTTCCTTATAATTTTTAAGTTTTCACAATATATCAAGTATGGCATTTCTCTCCTAGTAACAGCATGGGTTTTTGCTCAGTATGAGGGGGTGTTTATTGCACTCTCCTTGAGGTTTTTATGTTTGTCTCACTGGGGAGAAACACTTGAAGTTTAAGATGGGCTAGGTTTCTGGTTTAGTGTCATCTAACATCTTTGAAAATTACCTTTCTCTTTGAACATTGAAATGTGGATCCTATGATGTATCATTTATATAGGGAGAGACCAGTCATACCCACTTAAGTATCTCTATTTTCCCATTTGTATAGTACATCCAAATGTACTTCTGTTTCATGCTATATTAATAACTGACCTAAAATGAACTTGAGCTTTTGCTGTTGCACATTGTTACTGAGTTTAACAGCAGAAAGAGTCATCTGAACTGACTGTGTGGAGTTAAAGCACTTTGAGTCCCTTTCCCTGTTCCCTGGTTCTGCCAGTGTTTTGCAGCAATCCTGTGACACTGGGCTGCTCTCAGAGATCTCAAGGGGGAAATGTGAGATTTACACCTTCTTTGAAACTAAATTTGAAAGCTAAAACAGTATTGCCTCCAGCAGGTGCTAAGTAATACAATTTTTTCATAAGAAGATCAGGTCTATAACTAGAGTCTTAAGTTTCGCTCATACCCTGTTGTTATGTAGGTGTAAGACTGCTAAGTGCTCCTCCCAGTTCAAGTTAGGCCATAAGAAGATGTGGTCCCTGGAAAATGGGAAGCAGAAGTGCACTCAAACTGGAGACTCTGAAGAAGTGAGTTTCTTCTCACTTCCTCACCTAGGGTACTCAGAGTTTACCATAAGCCTTTGTCCTGCAAATAAAACAAGGCTAAATGCTATAGACAAGAGATGGAAATAGATAACTGAATTTAAAACTTAATAGAAGACCATTACTTCTTTGGCTAGAAGCTTATTTTCAAATAAAGATGTTTCCAGCAGCACAAATATGTGACTTTCGTATTTGCAAGGGAGCCTTTCTGTCAAAACAGGAGGGGGGGAGGATAAAGCCAGACAAATTGTGCAGTAACAGCTATAACTAGACAAAAAAATAGGGAATGTAGAATTCAATTAAGAAGAAGTCACAGTAAACATGTCAGGGAAGGACTTACAGTAGTCACCTGATCGTGTTCCTGCCCTTAAGTATGTTATGTAACATATGTATGTTATCTAGCTTACCCAGTTGTGAAAGGACACTTAAATTTCAAAAGCCTGCTCAAAATTTGTGTACTTTAGGATGGTTTGGATCCAAACCAAAGGTGTCAAGTGTTATTTATGTTTTGATGGGCCAAGTTAAGGTCTAAAACTCAAACACTGCAGATTTCAAAAGCATTTTTGTATCTGGACTATTTGTTTCTTGTCTACTTTAAGCTGTTTGATTTGTTTGATGTGAGCAGGCTTGACCTATGCTTTCAGCTAGTTGGCAGCAATGCTGTTGCATTAGCAGAACACCAAATTTAAAACAATACATCCAGCTGAATCTCCACACAGCTTCCAGAAGGTTGGAGGAGCTTGCACATGTTCACCTGAAAAGGTCTAGCTGAACATACTCTGATACCCTTTTGAATGACAGCCATCTGTGCAGTATCAGAGAGATCTCCATTTCTATTGAAGCACTAGCTAATGCCTGTCCTGCTGTGCTGCATCCTGGGGGCAGGGTTTTCATGTCTAGGGAACTTAATCCTCTACCAGATGTTCTTCCCCAATGTTCTTCTCCCTCTCAACAGCATTGCTGGTATTTTGGTGTGTTGCAGCATGGTGCGGATGATTTTTTTTCTGGGAGACCTTTTCTTTCTGTATAGGACTCAGATGGCTCCTTGTGTGAGGGCACAATAACTCTTCTGGTATTGATCTTACACTGACATTTGATCATTATGTGCAGGTGGACTTATTGTTCTGTACAATTTTAAGGACAGCTAGGTTTCCAGATATTCCCTTCAGTGAACAGAGGATGAACAAGACAAGTAACAGTGATATAATTATTTTAAGTACTTTCTTACACTCTGAAAATTAGGAGTGTTTATTCCTTCTTTCCTAATTCAGTGCTCATTTTGACTTAGAGATTTAGACTCTACTTGTAGAGTTATTACCAATGGCTAAATTATAGAACCCTACTTTCTGTACCTCAGATCTAGATAAACGCAAAATCAGAAGTTACTTGAACTCATTTGAGATTAAGTAAGGGAAAATGAGAGAAAAACTTGAGGGGATGGAAATATTTCAGGGAGTTATCACGTATTTGCCGAGCACTTAAATTCCAAGGTGATACACACCTAAAAATGCCATAGACAGATGTATCTGACAGTATCTTGCCCTCTAAGTGCTTGGTAAAATTACAAGAAAACCAAAACAATAGATAAAAGGGCTTTTTCTTCTTTTTATACCTCCACCTGTGACAGTTACCCTTACGATAGCCTGTCACATCTTTTGATAAAAGGTCCATCTTCAGTTTTAAATGGGAGCTATCTATGCTGAAGCATGCATTCAAAAGCACTTTCTATAAACAGTCTCTCAGGAGCCTTTAGCTCCCCACTAATATAATAACAACAGCAAAAAACCAAAATCAGCTCCTGGGTCAAGCTGCCCTTGTTGAAGGAGGCAGGCAGGAAGCTTGGCAGAGGCTACATTTCAGCTTGTGTGGCTCAGAGCCAGCTCCACACTGCTTTGGCCCCTGGCAAGTCACTTCTATTTATCCCATGTGGGAGCAAAGGTAGATTGTCTCATTTACATACATGGGGGAGTGATAGCCATTCTGCACAGGCAAAAATGATTCAAGCCACGGAGGAGTTCAGCACTGATTCCTCTCCTCTCCTTGAAAATCTGGGGCAACTCTGTGGAAGTAAATGAAACTGCACTCTGCTCTCACAAGCACTTTTAGGGATTTATCAAATTTATGTGGCTTAGAAGAAAAAACAGCAACAACTTAGGCCAGCTCCTCACCAAGTGTAGCATGGTGCAATGCCTTGCCCTTACAGGGAGCTGTCTCTTTACTCTCTGTGAAGATCTGTCCCAAAATCTGCGGGAGCAAACAGGCATCTGTTCCTTCACCTTCTGCAGCAGCAGCTACAGCACTTTGGATGAGAGAGAAACCTTTAATGAGACTGTCTTCCCCCATCCCTAGCCCCTCCTTTTAGCATGAATGTTGTCAGTAATACTTGCTTGCAGCAAATGCATTTTGTTCCATGACGAAAAGCCCCTGAATTCAGCTGAAGGACAGTTTATCACACGTACTGTGTCCAGCAGAGATTGAATAAAAAAAAAATTAAAAAATCAAGTGCCATCCAGGGTGAATTTATTAAATCATTCAATCAGAATGGAATGAAAAAGTCTGCATCATGCTGGTTGTTTTTCTGCACCAAAGGATCTCACTGGGTCTACAGCACAGCAGAAAGGCAGTGATGCACACAGGCACGGATGTGAGCATGGGGGAATGAGGATCCCTATGTGGGGGTGCAGGATGCACAGTATGAAAAGAAACAGTGAGTAGCAAGAACCTGTCCTTTGAGCCAGAAAGACTGAAACGTTTTTCTGAAAGAGAATGTCTGGTATAGACTGGGGGGGGGGGGGGGGGGGAAAAA
>NDXB01017093.1:94814-106613 GCA_002631895.1 Agapornis roseicollis
GGGGGGGGGAAATGAAGAAAAAAAAAAAAACAACCAAAAAAACCAAACCACCTTACAACAATAAAGACTGATGCAATGGTGAACTCAATACTGCCACCCAGAGTACCTTCTTGCATAATATATGATCCTCTGTGTGGATCTGGAGACTAGGAAGATTAAAGCAGATGATCTTTCTGCATGTAAAGCAGCCAGAGACAGCATGATGGATCATTACAGAATACATTGCTGGCCATGCATAATTGTGTTCTGATCTTCCTTGCTGAAGTGCTATCACTATCTCTTTGCCAGACTACATTACTTAACTCGCAAGAGCCAAAAACGTTATTTGTTTCTCTGTATTTTGTCCACAGCTATCTCTGGGGTTACTTGCATTAGAAGCATGCTACTGCCAGCTATTATAAAATGTTAAAATGGCATCAAAACATCCTACAGCAGACCAACAAGGTGAATCAGATAATTGGCTGCACATAGAGTATGGAAAATAAGTGTCTGTTCAGATGTATGAGAGGCATGAGGCTTGTTTCTCTCTAATCCTTTGTGGTTATTTCTGTGTTGTTTGATGCAATGGTGAATGCTAGTGTAAAACAACAGAGGGGGGGATTCTTGTGTTATGTAGTTTTCCACCATTGCTATTTGACATTTAATCAGACAAATATCAAAAGTACATTGTGCAGTGATTTACTGAACAAGGGTTTAATAATCCTTAACACACAGTGCATGAGCTATGTAATGCAAAGATTTTGTGAACAATACAGAAGAAAGAAAAAAAAAGTAATCTCTTTTGCTTACAAATGAAAAGCAAAATCAAAGCGGCTGTGTGTGACCTGGTCAATGACAACAGCGCTGGGAGTTTCAGCAGTCCTAAGATACAACTGCTGAAGCACAGGCAGGTGGTCTTGGTCTGCACAGCTGAGCTGCAAATATCCTGTGGATAATGTGACACGGTTTGTACTGCTACTCCTTGCATTGGTTAGAAGAGATCTGGTCCAGGCTTGTCATCGTGGATCATTACCTGTCTTTACATCTGTGGGCTCTCAGTTACATTGTATAGTCCATAATTTAATTTAATCCCTGCATTAAACAACCCTTTCTTGAAAGTGGTACCTATGAACACGGAGGTGCCTTTCACTTCTTAATAGAAGGGAGAAATACAGAAACTGCCAGAAAATGTCCCTTCTTCCTTCTCTTCCCTTTCTCAGCTCTGTAAAGTAAAACTAGAAATACGAAGAAAGATTTAAATGAAAATATAATGTTTAGGTTTTGGGTGGGTTTGTTTTTTTTTTTTTTTTTGGAAATAAAAAGTGAAAGAGATTTTGAAGCAAGGTTTAAAATGGTGATATTACTTCTCTTAAATGACTGAAGTATTTCAGCAGTCTTTTTCAACACATCACAGTGGCAGTTACTCTTTATATACATATATATATGTACATATATATATATGTAAAATACAGATATACCTGCAAACAGTCTTCAATTTATGTTCAGCATTACTGTTGGTCCTTAATATTGTGCTGTGTTAATTGAGTTGCAATGAACAAATATACAAACACCATATTACTTTCCAAGCTTTTTCCTCTAGAAATGTAAGAGAGGGGGTTATCTGCATTATGGCATTAATTCTCTATTAACATACTGTTATTGAGCCCTTTGGATATAACCTTCAAGAATATTGATGATTTAGATTTTCAACATTTTAATTTCTACCCTTAAAAAGATATGTCAACAGGCAAAAAGTACACTTTAATGCCTTATTATGCAGCTCAGCTCCATCCCTAACGCTATTTGTCATTTTATTCAAAACTACAGAATTCTATGCCATAAATATACATCATGGTATTTTTTATGTGATAAATTATACAAATGATACATTTTTCACTCTTGAAGACGTAAATAAGGGTTAGTTTGGATCAGCATAAAGCTAGTATAGGTATATCATTCTTTTTCAATGCTTCCTTTCTTTTTTATCTTCAAGATGACTGGAATTGTCTCATTCCAATTTGCACAGGATTCAGTACAAAATGACATGTTAATAGAAAGCAACTGGTTGCCTCTAGACAGCAAAAGATCAGCTTTTCCTGACCTCAAAATATTTGCTTGTCATATGAGTCACAGAAAAGGGAGCCATTTGGCTTGCCTCTTGTTTAGGTTCCCATTTCAGAGTTTCTCTCTGTCCCTCACTGCAATATGTCCAGAGTTACCAGAGTCATAGCATAAATCGCAGCCATGCTGAGCAGTGGCCTGGCTGTGAGATTTTGGCTTTGCTCATCTTGAAAGCAAAGCCCTGAAGAATAACTCTAGCCAGTCTTCACAGGACAGGTTTTCCGCAGTTGCTCTTCAGATTTTACCTGTGCCAGTGCCAGACTGTTGTGTATCAGGAGAGGCCAACCTCAGGTCCTGCACTGCAGCATATATTAATGAACAGTAAGTTGGTACCTCCTTGTTGAGGAAAGTTGGCCAAGTAAGCCCAGCTAGTCAAAAAGAAATCTGCCAACACAACAGTACTAGTTCTATCTTCAAAATCAAGCACATATGATGGCTGTTCCTTTTGAACCTAATTCTCATCCTTAAAAGGATGACTCAGTCTGAATTCAGAGGTTTGATCTCATATCATTCTCTGTACTAGCATGTGTTCTCTGAAGTTTTCCTTTAGCAACATCTGTAGCTAAACTGAGATTTCTGGCTGGTTTTTACACTGGAGGGTTTCCTAGGAAAATTACTGGTTTAATACTGGAGAATAGCAATAGAGCTACGTTAGAGTTTTTAACTAAGGATTAAGAATTGACTAAATTGCTATTTCGTTCAGAAATTGTGGTGTCTACAAGAGACAGCACTCTGCCACAAATTTTAGATGACTGACTTCCACATTTAATGGAAGTCAGTGATAGACTTGTCTAGTTGCTGAAACATTCACTTATAATTATTATAGTTAAGTCATAAGAAGGTATTTCTGGCAGTATATAAATCTCAGTCAGATGGGAATAAACTGTAGTTACCTGAGAGCCAGATTTGATTTCTAGTTTCAGTGAAACGGGAAAATTTTCAACTAAACTCAGCTGAGAGATCTTCATGCCCATAAAATGTTTCCCTTTAGGTGTTGTGGGGCTTCCATTGTTTTTCTTTTTCCTCTGTTCCATCAGCCACCTTTTAAGCATAGTCCAGTTTTCCTCTAGAGAATATAAACCTTTCTTTTTTTTGTTTTTTGAGAGAATGCACTGAAGAATTAGTTCATGCAAGTCATCTCTGAGCATAACAAAAAAGCCTTGAAAGTGATGAAATGGGTTTGTGTCATCTGTGGACGCAATGATACTTACCCTGTTATCCTTCACATTTTCAATTCAAGCAGCACATAATTTATCATCTCCATTGTCAAATGCTGCATGTAATTGTTTTGAGTAGAAAGCTTGGTGGCAGGGACAGGAGAAGAATGGAAGGACAGATAACCTTTCACATCTTCCCACGAGAAGTGCAGAGCAGCACCTGCTTTGAATTTGTTGTCTGTCTACTCTCCAAGCACACCCACAGCACCATGTTTTAAAGTGGAGCAGCACGTCAAATGTAAGAATGTAGTTCAGCAGGGGCACCATGGGTAAACATCTTACTGGAACAATGAAGAGCATGAGGCTGGAAATATTTTGAGGGTTTGCCAAACTGAACAGTTGCATGGCAACCCCACTGCTCATCACTCTGAAAGCGAAGTGACTTGGATACAGGATATCAGTGCACTGCAGTGGTCTCCTTCCTGTATCAATATTCTACTTTTGAAATGGTTTCATCCTTTAAGCCTCCTTTAAGAGGTCATGGATGTGACACAGTTAACAGACGGCTACACCGAGACAGGGGGTGTCAGCTGCAGCTGATGCTGGAAAAAAAGCTATTGGTTCTGTAGGAGAACATGAATTTGCCTGTTCCCTGGCTGTACTGCATTCAACAGCCATGGAGTCACAGCAGATCTAACAAACAGATCTGTTTGTACGGCTGCTAATTAAGTCACACGGTTACTGTATGTCCAGGGAGCACACCTATAAAGTACAGCTATGAAGGTAAAAAAACGCAAAGGGGATGACTTGTGGCTGGATAAAAGGCTCCATTTTACTCCCCAGGTTAAGGCTATTGCAGCTCATGGAATAGCTGGTTCTTCTTGTGGCTTCCCCCCTTCTTTTCTCATCAAAGACACCCAGCTCAACTCTCACCCAGCTCCTTTGCATCTCTTAGGCCTGAACAATGGCACTGAAAACATCTAGATATTTCTGCTAGCTGTTATCTTGCACCCTGGAGGAGCCACAATGCAGGGAACGTATTGGGGTGTTAAGACATCCAGGTGGATTTCACTGTATCTAGTAAACCTGAGCGTGGAGATGGCATTGCTGTAACTCTTTTCTTTCTTTTTTTTTGCCTGATTAGTTAGAACAGAACTGAAGTAGTACACTGCTGTTGGAAGAAATAGGCTCAATGCCTGCCATATGGAGCAGTCTTAAGTGTAATAGGGAAAGAAATCCTGTCTATTCTTGTGATCAGAGATGGAGATCTATGAATTTCAGTAGAACTATGTGTTCTTCCAAGGTGTTTAGCCCTTGCTAAGTGCAGTCTTTCAGTGCGATGTGTTTAAATGGAGGAGTTTGCTTTGGGTTGGCTGCACCATGGAAATAATGCTGGTCCTTCTATACAGAAAGGTGCTGTGGTATTACTCCATTGGCAGAAGCGTGCAGGGCTTTCCCCTTTTCCCCACTGACTGTTGAGTCTGTGCTGTAAACCTTAGCTGGCATTGCCTACTTGAATGGGACAAAACAAGACAGCTACCAAATTGGTCATAGGGAATGTGAAGACTGGACAAGAAAGCCTCATCAAGATAAATCTAGCAATAAGCACCAACTCCTACCAACTGCATAGTTCTTTCATGTTCTCTCTTAACCAGCCTGGTAGGGAAAAGCTGCTCCCGCTGTGATGAAACTATGCCCCATGCACTGACTGACTGACTGCAAAGAGTCTTGTATTGTAGCTCTATGCTTGAGAAAGAAAAAAGGGAAACAGGACATGCTCTGCTCTGGTGTGACGACCATTTGGGAGTGAGTTATAACAGTGAGGAGTCCTGTCTTAAGAAGAACAGGGGATGTGAGGGTTTTGAGCAAAAAGTGTTGCCAGACAAGTAGTTTGATGTGAGCCCTTGCTGTGCCAGAACAGCAGCTTGTCCCTGATAATAGATTAGCAGAAATTTCTATGCCTCTGTAGCATATTAACAGCAGTTTGCCTCTGTTTTGTTACATAAATAGATTAAGCTTTAGCTGTGCTCCTATCAGACAGATTTTCATTGTTGCCTTTTTTAAATAATCATCACACATTCTCATCAGTTTTGTCCAACGAACAAGGCTTTGAGCAGGGAAAAATATCAAGAACTGACTGAACAGTTGCTTTTCTTTTCAGCATCTGTAGCGGTTTAATATTTTGCCTGTCTGTCTCTTCAGGTGCACAGGGGAGACAGAGCTGCTCCCTCTAGTCTGTATCAAGACAAGCAGAACCTGAACAACTGGGAAGAGAGGACAAACTGCCACAACAATGCCAAAATTTCTGGCTCATGTTCTTGAGCTCTGCTGTTCATGTGTCAAAACTTGAAAGTGTAACTGGGTGAATAAACCCCAGGCCATAAAATTCTTCAGTATACGGGTTGTGTCCAGCTCTTCACTGGGGATTTTGTGGGTCCAGTTTTAATTCTTCCTTCCATTTGACACTGACAATTGTGTAATTCATGTCCTCCTGGAAGCATGGAACCAGGCAGCTCTTTTTTACTGTTGGTATTTCTTTTATTAATGTATATAAGTGCTGTACTGACCTGTACCCTTCTTATAGGATCAGAATTCTACAAATATTTAAAGCAGACTGACATGTGAAGGAGCTTGCTATATATTTCCAGGAGGCTTCAGACTTACTGCCTAAAAGCTAAATAGCCTTAACATTTGCCAAAACAAAAAATCCTGATACTGTCTGTTGCAATGTGAACGCCTGCTGTGGTGAGGTCAAAAACTGATGAACTCACTGATAGAGCTTTCTTTAAGCAATTTTGCAAATAGCTACTGTTTCCTTCACAGGCAAATTGATTTTTGTGTTAAGTTTCTGTGTAAGAACCTCATCTGAAGTCAGCAGCTATGCTGCTACTACAGTACTTGCCACACAGGCTGAATCCTAAGTTGGATTTAGTATCTGCTATTAGCCTAACACTTGCCTCTTGCAAACTTTTCAGGCATAATTACAAATGGATTTAAGAGATATTTCATGTCTGAACTAGGAGCTTATTTATCTCACTTCTGTAGATCCAGAGAGTGGAAAAGTGGAGAAGGAAGCTGTAGTACCAGGTACTAATAGTATGTCTTTCTGGTATGCATCAGGAACTGTATTGAAAGCATGTACTTAACTACTTGTACATCTAACCCTGTGCAAGACCTTATTCTTTAATTTGGCTGTCCTTCTGTGACAAACCTCTGTATCAGGATGAAAATGAATCTTCCTTGGTCAGTTGCAAAAGAAAACATTTGAGTTTGGAATATTTTGTTATTTCTGTGGGGGTTTTTTTGGGGGGACAGTTGGTGTTTTCGGGTTCTTTGGGGGGCTGGGGGAACAGTTTATTTTTTTACACAAGACATGCATACTTAAATTGAGGTTATGGTGATGCCATAGACTTTTTTAGTGTGATGTTGCAAAAATAACTTAATATTCATTAATACCAGAGGTAGGTGTGCTATTAATGTAGCTTTTGCTCTCCCACATTCTTCTCATAGTGTGAACACAAAACTGTCATTAATTCTTCAGGGCCAGCGTCCCAGATCTAGCCTTACAGAAGCTGCTGTCATACATGGTGATAAAGCATAAGAATTAATATCTGGCTGTAGTCATCTTAAGTACAAAAGCATTATCAGCTCTCAGAGTATCAATATGATGTGGGAAATGCTGCCTACTTTTATGTCTTTTTGTATAGAAAGGAGTAATAATAAGAACGAAGGATTGAGGGTAGTAGGTGACGTTTCCTGTAAATTTTTTCATGTTAATCAGATGACTTCCCTGCCATGATCAGATCTTGCTCATTGTTTGGGGTTTATTAAGTGCTGGGGTTTTTTTAAATTACAGCTGTCAGCCCTACCCCCAGTCGTTGGTCAGAATTTGTTGTAGTGCATCCTGATAGCCTTAGTCCTTTAGGTAGCCTTGTCCTCTAAATAAGTTCTGTGGCTAAACAGAGACTTTGATAAAGATTACAGACTCCAAAAGGGATGAAAAATCAGCCCAGTTTTCCCTTGGGAAGTGTCTCTAATATCCTTGATTTAAAGGTTGTGTTACTTAGTTTTACTCCTATATAATTTTTGTGCTATCTTATTTTCCACTTCTCAAAGAGACACAAGAATCTCTCCAGAGACCGTACCATCACACAAACCACAAAGAACTCTAAAATATATCCCCTATGTGCCAGGACAGCAGAGTGAAATACTACAGTGTTCTGTGGAAACCTGTTTTGTACAAGTGGATTACAAGAAAGTGTCACATATAAAGTTTACTCCTATTTTCTGACCCTAGAAAGACAGATAAATTACGTAAGATTGCCATAAAAAAAGAAAAAAAACAAAAAAAAAACAGCTCAAGATTTATTCTTTAAATGAAACGAATGCTATTAATTTTTTCCTATCTTTCTAGTTCCTTCTTCTTACCCACCTCCCTAGCAATCATTTCTAAATTTCAGATCTGTATTTCTGCCAACTTGGCACACCATACAGAAACAAAGCCTTTCAATAATATATGTGCTGCTCCTGCTCTGAAAGCATATTTTGGCACGGGCTTTTCTAACTCAAACTGGTATCCACTTTTTTATTACTATTTAATTTAAACACAGCCTGAGAGAAGCTGCTGTCCAAGGCACCAGAGAGCAGTTGTTAGGAGGGGAACTGCTTCATCAAGAAGCCAAAGAAGCAGTTCAAATCTTGCATGCAAAGAGTAAAGCTTCTTTCTTTACTGTACTCCCTGTGAGGTTCAGTGCTGCGGTCCTCAGGGACTTCTCCAGGGGATTCATGAACTCATCAGTGGTTATCTTCTCTTACTGATGTTGATAACCTCTAAGGGAAGGGTTTGATACTGAAGGCTGTTAAGAGCTAAATTGAGAACATTTCATTCTGTGTGGCATTTTTTTTAAGAGACAACAGGTTCCTTCTGAGTTCTGCCAAGCCAAACACAGCATGGGCCAAAACTGCTGGTAGCTGACAATTCTATAACTAGAGCATCCTCATTTTACTTTTGCAAGGGGCATGTTCACAGTCCGTGAGCATGTGGTTCTTAATATTTTCTCTGATCTACTAAAAAACACAAGATGGACATTACACACTTTTAAATAATCTGAAATTATTATGACCTTACTAACTCTATCTGGAATGAATTACAAAATGTCCCTGTATTTAGTCCACCCTTAAAAGCTTACCATGCTCAACGTGCTTTAGGATGTTCAGTTAGTGTATCACATGCTAACACCAAAACACTGCAACCTTGTTAGTCATGCAGAAGCAGCACTTTTAGTATTGGTCATGCATATAAAGCTGTAAGAACATGTTTTAGAAAGTCGTTTCAGAAAATGTTTGCACCACATAAAATTAAGCTCAGTACATTGGTATTTGTGCCCATGTAATTCTGTGAACAATTTTGTAGAAAGCCATGTATCAGGGTGATTACTTTTAAGAATTTCTAAGAGACACATAGACTACATTTTGAAAGGTAAAACAACAATGAAAGTCTGTTCTTCCTTCATTTCTCATGGTTTTGTTTAAGAAAGCCAACCAAAGTTAAAAATTGCTCATGTGTGAAATGCTGGTATATTTTTCTTCTATTTTGGTGAAATACCATTAAAAGAGAAAGTACAAATATGTAAGGCTTTATTTTGGAGGTGGGGGGGAAGGTAAAACTCACTTTAGAATGTGCATTCTTATTAAGATCCTTTTTTTTCAATTTTATTGATTGCTTTTTACATTTCATAGTAATAATCACAAATATGCCAAATAACAGTTTTATTTACAAAGCATTATGGATAGATGTTAGCAAAACGCTTCTAATTTTCTACATCCATTCTTTCTATGTACAGTGCAAAGCAGTTTGATGTTGTTTCATGAGATAGAATCGTAACAATTTTTCAGTATTTTGATATAAAGTGATAAAAGCTGCATCACAAACTAAATTTCCATAAACATTTAGAAAAAGAGGTAGAAAGCTGGGCAATGTTTCAACTTCAGATTATAAAAACTATTTTCCTCATTTGGAAAGTAACAGTAAAAAAAGTATGACCACCATTAGTTCCCAGAATCAGCGTCGACTGTGGGTCAGTTTTTGGTTATATGTTTCTTGATGTCCTTACTCTGTATCAAATTGCCCTATTTGAATATTTAGCTCTCCTTCTTTGACTTCCTTCCTCTATTCAGCTCATGTATCTGCACTTCCTAATGCTGACACATAACAAGGAATTCTTTACAGAGAACACGGTCACTTTCAGTTCTTTAGCCACTGTAAGCCTGTTATATAGCATACATGTGTCAATAAACTACAACAGTGTGATTTATTTCAGTGGACCTAAAGCCATCTTCACAAAATGGATTTTACTTAAAAAACTACATTGGTCTCTTTTGTAGAATTGTTCTTCTCAGATACTGCTCTCGTTTTGACAAGTTTGAAGAACAAAACCAAAGCTAACACAGTAGTTGTAGCAGTCCCTCCACGTTACTATCCTTATAAAAAAACAGTGGTTCATTTTCTTGCTGTTGTGTTTTAGCTCCTCCATAGGTGTTTCTTCTTGTTGCATACCTGCCTCAAAAGTCCTGATTCTCCATTTTCTCATCACATTCATAGAATCATAGAATAGTTAAGGTTGGAGAGGACCTTAAGATCATCTAGTTCCAACCCCCCTGCCATAACCAGGGACACCTCACACTAAACCCTGCCACCCAAGGCTTCATTCAGCCTGGCCTGGAACACTGCCAGGGATGGAGCACTCACAACCTCCCTGGCCAACCCATTCCAGTGCCTCACCACCCTAACAGGAAAGAATTTCTTCCTTATATCCATTCTAAACCTCCCCTGTTTAAGTTTGAACT
Source organism: Agapornis roseicollis (assembly GCA_002631895.1). Lineage (NCBI taxonomy): Eukaryota > Metazoa > Chordata > Aves > Psittaciformes > Psittacidae > Agapornis > Agapornis roseicollis. The sequence continues at coordinate 104,918 of NDXB01017093.1, forward strand.
CATTACCCCTTGTCCTGTCACTACAGTCCCTAATGAAGAGTCCCTCCCCAGCATCCCTATAGGCCCCCTTCAGACACTGGAAGGCTGCTATCACGTCTCCACACAGCCTTCTCTTCTCCAGGCTGAACAGCCCCAACTTTCCCAGCCTGTCTTCTTATGGGAGATGCTCCAGTCCCCTGATCATCCTCATGGCCTCCTCTGGACTTGTTCCAACAGCTCCATGTCCTTTTTATGTTGAGGACACCAGAACTGCACACAATACTCCAGCTGAGGTCTCACGAGAGCAGACATGGAGGGCAGGATCACCTCCTTCAATCTACTGGTCACCTCCTTTTGATGCAGCCCAGGAAACCGTTGGCTTTTTTACAGAATACATTTTTAGATGCTATTTAGAGTATGCTTCGTGCATTTTAAGATGCAAGATTGTGTTCCTAATCTGTAGGCAGTAAGATGGGATAAACTCGTTGCAGATTTGAAAGGTGCCTTGTGGACTAACTCAGTATGGCTGGAGCATGTACAAAACACACATGCAAGAATGTGATGTGTTGTACAGAAAACCAAATGCAGCAGAAATTAATTTTGGTATTTTGCTTATTTTCCCTAAGCATGCTGACATCTATCCTTATAACAATGTTGACTCCACCTACAATGGATTCTGTTGTTAACTGTTACTGTCATACAGTGAGCCTTGTATAGCTTATCACAGCTGCTGCATTTCTGAAGTTTCTTGGCATACAGCAAGCTGACAGCTTCATACAGAGCCAGTCACTCGTCAAGCAGTTGCAACCCCGTTTTCAAAACCTACCTGAATCAGTCCGAAGGCTACTTGCCTAAACAGACACGCAGAAAGTCCTTAAATACTCAGCTTTTATCTAGCAAGGAGGTTTTGCTGTTCTTACGTAGCACTTTGACATACGTATTTTAGGGCCTTTAAGAGGCAAAGGCCTTCCTTCCTCTTCTAACGCATTTGAAGTTTGCAGCAAAATCTGTATTTCACCAGGCATGCATACACAGTGCACATCCAATCGTCCAACTGTGTGGATGCTGGTAACATTACTTATACATTACCAGACATGGGCTGGAAGCAACAAGATAAAAGCTGTATTTTCTGAGTGCTCCCAGAAGCACTACCCTCAGTTGCATAATTACCTGTGGCAACTGCTGGGAGATGTGTGTTATGAAACAGTGTGAGTTATTAATCTGCATACACCTATTATTCTGGTTTTCCCCTTTTGTCAGCTGGCCATGGCATGCTAGACAGTCTCTTCCTCATCTAGAGGAGGATGTTAACCCTGCTTTCTTCTGAATCAGAGGATCCAAGAAGTAGTGTATCTGTTGCAAAATATAGGAAGCAGATGGAGGGGTCCCATGGGTTATAGCCACCTGTGTCTATGAGTGCAAGAGGATGTATATGCATAAGAGAGAGCCTGTGCAGCAACACTTGTTATGCGTCTGTACATGGGAGAGAAAGGGAGAAACTGTTTGGTTGTATGCTGCAGTACTGGGAAGAATTGTACCTATTCAATCAAGCATAGAACTGTAATATTGAGGAAGGGCACCCTGCCTAATTAGGGTTTCCCTGCTGACTCTGCAGGATGTTACTTATGCTCCTCATCAAATCTACATTCATTTACTCTACAAATTATCACTCATGCATAACGTGGTTTGTTTGGTTTTTTTTTTTTTTTTTTTTCCT
>NDXB01017093.1:107321-144884 GCA_002631895.1 Agapornis roseicollis
TTTTTTTTTTTTTTTTTGGGGGGGGGTTGAGCGTGTATATATATATATATATAAATAAGCATTTATATATATATATAAACAGGAATTAATATAGGTGGTGAGCTTTGTAGTGACACCTGTTGGTACCTCCAGGCAGCAGATAAGGAGCAGCTGTACCTTAGCTCAAGAACCTATCTACCTCTGAGAGCCCTTCAGTGATCAGGGTCCTCCATGTCTGAGATATTCATGACTTCTATTAAGGAGCTGTTTCACTAGTGGCTTTGCAATGAGAGCACCAGAAAGCAGACCACTCTTGTACCATATCATCTGCCCTTTAGGTAAAGGACTGAGGTTCCTAGTGTTCCTCCCATACCCTTTAAATAATTAAGGATTTAAAGTGTGCTAAGTTATGTTAATTACAAACCAGCCTTCCTGCTGCAGGAATAGCTTCATGACAGATAGTACCATCTTCAGGCTCCAGCACTTTAGACTGCTTGCCATATATGCTGTGTGCAGAAGGCCACTCAGAGCAGATGAACTTTATCATACAATAAGAAAGTGTGATACACTCCCCATGTCAAATTGCAACTCAGATAATTAAATTCTTTCTACCTACCTTCCCATTCCCTTTTCAACTGAGAGTTATATTTCAATTACTATTCTAAAGATTTATGCAGGCTTAAAGGGGAGCTATTAAATGTTTCTTGCAGTCCATTCCTTAGCTGACTACAGCTGAGCAGTGAGAGTGTGAGCCACCTGTATCACTTCATTTGAATGGTAAAGTGCTTAGAGATCTTTGGGAGATGAAAAGCATTTCAGATCAAATCACACCCTCGAAGTGTTTCATTAGCTTCTTCTAAGTTAATGTCTGCTCTTAATCTTAGTGAAAGAACTTGGAAATCTCTATTACACACTATAGGTCTGAAGCAAGAGAAGATACAGGTAACAAAAAATGAGCCTGGGCCATCAAGCCCAGCACCTGATCAAACACTTGTACAATACCTGTGCCTCTCCAGGTTCACATTTTTATTTTTCTTGTTGCTGGTTAATTTTTAATTGAATTGGAGTTTTTTTTCCTGAGTTTCTTCCAACCCATTTCTAAAACCACTGCACTTATGAGTGAGCATAAAATACTTTTGGCACCTACTTTTCTTTCTCTCTGTTTCTCTTTTTTGTTAACTAAGGGCCCAAGTATATACAAATGCAGTAGCAGTCAAAATTAAACCCCACATCCAAACAAATTGCAAAAGAGAAAATCTGTAGTATTTTAGGATAAAATATACACCTTCAAAATGGTGATGTGTCATTTGTAAAGCCTTGCTTTATAAAGAAATAAAGCATGTAGTTACGGGAAGTATATAAGCAGATCTGATTTAGTGGAGAGCAGTTAGCTGGGATGGCAGTAGCTCTGCCCACACAGACTGCATCAGTTCTGACCTGCCTATGCCTGCAGCCCTTCTGTGCCACTGGCTGATCTGTGGTTTGGTGTCTGCTTAAAACTCTGCTCAATGCTTCAGTGGTTCCCCAGCTGGTGAGTCTCAGGGCAAATGCTGGAGCGTTTCTAGAGTTGAATCGATAGCTGCTATTGCTGTTTTCTGCCAAGACTCTAACCTTTTTTCAGCAGTTGTGCATCATGTTAGTGATTCTCTGCAAATAGAAGTCTGTATTAAATTGGCACTGGAGTTTGTGTCCTGGAGTTTGTTCAGACACTAAAAGCAGCTGAAGGGAAATTGAGTTTTATTCTAAAATGTAAAGTTCCTAGAGTTTCCTCTCTTCTTCAGCAGGTGTCACAGCAAGTCCTACCTCCTAAATGACCCTGTTAGCTTGAGTTAGAGGCATTTAGGGTTATGTTTCAGTCTTTACAAGCTGTATCTTGGTAATTTCTACCTCATCTTCCATTCTGATGCCAGCTGATGGATGAAGTGATAGGGATGAATGAAATGTTTAAAGCACCTCCCAGCGCTATAACCTCAACAGGAGCTAGCCTTTTATCTACCAGGATTGTACAGCTAAACTAGCAGGTCAGGTACATATTCACTGTAGTGTACACACACTTCACATATATAAGCGTTATGTTCAGTGTTTGAATCTTTGTGGTATTTGTGAGAACAGGCTCAAGTTACCAAGCAAGGTGCTTACTATGATGCTTTCCTTTGAGAATTTTTCATACAAAAGGTCTGTTGTTTAGTAAGCACTTACACCTTAATCTTGAATAACATTTCACGTCTTTCGTGCCATGTCATCTGATTATAACTCTTTACTTCACAGCCAGAATATGCAAATACCCACAACATGTCTTTACAATGCAATGATAAATTGCCAGAATTTTATTGCTGTTTTTCTCCTCTGCTCCACCCTAGACAAAATCCACCCTCAAATCATTTCTCTCATCTGGTTGTTATCAGTTGAGATGACAAAGTAAAATCATCAACATTAGAAATAGTTATGAAAGCTTAAGGGAAATCTGAAATGTGCATGTTCTCTGGAAGAAAGACAAAGCACATCTTCCAGATCTCCGACACAAGTGAGCATATCCCATATAGGCTTTGTTAAAAGATATATTTAAGAAAAAAGACCCTTAATCTTGTCAATTTGATGGAAGAATCAGAACGATTCAAGTCTGAAAGTGGAGCATCAGACAGGTCTGTGGATTATTAAACACAAACCAATTTAAAAGACTGCAGGATGGAAAAACAAAATGTGACAGGCCTGATCCTCTGTTGCCCTCTGCCTTCTGAAGACAGTTGTTGTTGTTTGGAGAGGGGAGAAGTGGACTGGGGTAAATGTTTCAGAGAGTAGAACAGAGGGAGGCATGGTTCTTCCAGCCTTGGAGTGGAGGTTGAAGTATCTGCTTCTGTTTCCATGGACCTGTGAGACTTGTTTGGTACTGCCTCTGTGCACACAGGGGTCTGTCTCATGGGATGGTGCCAGCTCTTGGCTTTTCCCACCTTTCCTAGCAAGATGAGGGGGAAGGAATGTGATAAACCCAAGAGCAGAGGCGCTGGGAGAGTAGAGACTCTATTGTGTCAGTGGGGACTGGGACTGCTGAAAACAGAACCAGCATGCTGGCCATCAACCTTGAGACTTCTTGGGCTACATGCCTGTGACCCATCTAGCAGATGGTTTTCCTCAGCAATTGGCACACACAGCACACCTTGTAGAGGAAGTATCAGCCTGGGAGAGGGAGCTGGACAGCCACATTGACCTGATGGCTGATTACTGACTGCAGAGGGGACTGCTGGACTGAGCCAGAGGTGTGGGTTCAACTCCAAATGTTGTCTATGTCACTGGCTTGGTGAAGAACAAATATGCCTTTATCTCCTCTAAGGACATGGGAGACCTTTGAGTTTGTGGAAACACAGGATCATAAAGCCGTCAGCATAAAACAGGACAGTCTAGTTTTCTGAAATGCAGCTAGATAGGTGGAGAGATTTAAACTTTGGTCCACTTATTCTCTCACCACCTAAGCCCTAGTATTTTAAAATGCCTGCAGGAGACGTAAGAGTGGACTTAGACTTTCAGTGAAATATTGATTACATTTTTAATTTCATGGTGTTTTAAGATATTCAGATCAACAGGCTGGGTTGTGGGGTTTTTGTAGTGTACACAGATTAAAGTAGAGATTGGATTTGTTACCTAAGACTTAGTCCAAGTAAGAGGATTTGGCAGCAGAGTGTGTTTGAACTTACTTTTCAAAGTGTTTTTTTTTACTTTGCACTTCCTCTGAGGTTAAGCTGCCAAATTGCACAGTCCAGGCTCTTCCAGTGCTTCTGGAGCACCAGTAAAACCTTCCCCTGAAGACCCTGAGAGGTTAGATCTCTTCCCCCAGGTTTTGATCTGCTGAATTCCACTTGTACAGAAAGCAGGTGTTTCACCACACTTGGCAGAAAATGGTATTGCTATTAACAGCTCAAAATAGGCAGTTATCTGATAACACTGATAAATGACTGCCTTCTGGGAAGGGAATGTGTATTATTTAAGAGGCATTATCTGAGCTGAATTATAAGGTGGGTAGGAACACCCCCTCCTTTTGTGTGAGTGCAACTGAAGGGCACACTGCATTCCAAGTATGCTGTATGGGATTTATAGTGCAAAGATATCATTACAGTGTGTTCTAATAATCACAAGAATATTTCCATGCTTCTTGCAAATTGTTGTAAGGAAACATTAGAAAGGAGGAAAATGATGCACACTACTAATGTTTCTATCTCAGGTTTATTATCTTTTTAGAAGATCAATAAGAAGGCTTTCTCAAAAGAAATCACAAACAGAACTGCATTTTGGTAATTTCTCAAAACAATCACTATCCCAACACCAGGTTAAGTTTTACTTTGGTGTGATGTTAGCATAGGCTCACGTCCAAGTCCAAATACAGCTTTAAAGCTTCCCCAAATTTCAGAGAAAGACAGATCTGAAATTTCCTTTTCATCACTCCTCACTATTTACATTGGAGCTATACTGCCAAGGGACCACAGCTAGTAGAAAGTCAGGACGGACCGCTGGTCTGACTCTGTGTGGTAGCTGAACATAAAGAGCACAGATTTTTGAAGATAACTCTGAAATTTGTGCTCTCCTGCTGAGAGCAGATGCTGACCAAAACCAAAATTTTAGACTCTGGTGAAATCCAGATCTCAACCATGCGATGGGACAGGTTATCCTATCAGGTTTATACTGCTCTCGTATTTGCAGCACATTCTAGATACATACTTTTGATGCGATCATGATTTGGTAACCAGTGCTGACATCTATATGAGAATGGGATTCAAAGCTTTCTCATTATTTATATGTTTACAAGTTATTCTTCTTCAGTAAGATGAAAGGTTCTATATTGCTTCAGGCTTCTCCTGTACAGCCATTGAGACCCAGCAGGTTAGTAAAACAGATTATTTAATCTCATGATGACACATTACATAGTTTTCTGTCTCTGAAAGTTGCTAGAGATGATGTATAGAATTGGGGTCTGTCAAAACATCAGGCACTCTTTTTCCCACTCTAATTCCTTATTTGTATTGCAGGGGTTCTTTTCTGGCTTTGCTAAAGAATTAGTCATCCAGTTGAGAAAGTTCATTTAAAAGCTCAGACCTTCCCAGCAGAGTATTCAGCTTTTCAGATGCACAAAATCCTGCTTATCTCCTGTCATTAAATATCTTGGAGAGTCATCAGCCAGAGTATGATGATGGTCTTTGTGGTCTGGACAAAACCCAGATCTGACATCCAGAATTCCTCAAGGAATTCAAACAGTTAGCAGGGTTTCTTTTTGTATTCTGCCCTACAGAGTTTTGTTATCAGCAGAGACAAACACAATTCTTGTGCAGTGCTAGACCCTGATTCTGAGAGGGCTTAAGCATATTATTAGATTTCAGTAGAGCGGCTTGTGTGTAAGTTTAAGCAAGAATTTGTTACAGGACTGGAACAATCGTGAATAAGATGCATAGTACTCCTGAGACCTTTTGGTGAAAGCTGTTGTTATCTGTATCACTCGTATCAGATATGTTACTTTTACATGAATGCTGTGGTTGTCAATTCATTGTCTAATGTTTGGAAAAAAAAAAACAGATATGAACCCTAGATAGCCTGAAAGAGGATCAACGTATCACAGGCACTGCATGTAGACTCTTCCATAGCACAACTGGTTGACAGGTATTTTATGGAGTTAGTCATACATTCTTTTGTGTGTCAAGCTACAGTTTGCACACAGATCAGGTATCTTTGACATTTGTATTCACACATGCCACTTAAAAGTGCTGATTGTTGCAGAACTCAGAATTAGCTGGCTAGCTAGCCCACCACCAATAGCAACCATTAGCTTCTGACAGAATTGCCCAAATGTTGATAAGCAGTGATTGATTTGTGGCCAGAGGAGGAACACTGGACAGGCTTGAGCAAAGTAGTCTGAATAGAAAAGTGTCTTCTGCTTTCCTTGGGATACAGCGTGAAAATAATGATTTGCCTTCTCTTAAGTGTATTACAGAGGTGGGAGGGAGAGCTGCTTGCAGTGTTTTTCTCTCTGGAACCTTCACACTCATCATCCTTCTGAGAGCCCAAGACAGTCCAGTCCTGGGACAACTCATTTGCCTCAACCTGTGATTCTTTTTACATTCTTCACAATCAGTAAGCTCATCAAGATGGGCTTAAGCTTCTTTAACATTCCTTGAAAAGCAACACAGAGCTCTTTCCTTTATGACAGTTGTATTAGAAATGTGCCATTTCTTTAGACAAAGGCTAAAGTCCCAGGTCTGCTCCGGATTGCATTTGATTTCAGTTGAATCAAAACTTCACTCAAATTGGTCTCTTTCTATATCATCTTCCCTGAAAACTAACTGAAGTACCCACCACCTGAGTGATGTAAGGTGTGTCTTCTTTTTGGAGCATGTGTTGCATTTGGTACAGATTTGTCTGTTTTCCTCCTCATTCATACTCAGATACCACTTACCTTCATACTCAGTAGTTTTATATAGGCGTAAAGAGAAGCTGTATTTAGCATGAGCTAGAAAGAGCAATGGCTGGCTGCCAACAATTGCTAGGTGATGAAGAACTCAGCTAGAGACTGAAGGTTGGATGCATCTCGGCCCTAGTGTTCTATGCCCTCGCATAGTCAAGGGATAAAAGTAGCAATTTCTGCAGCATAACATGTCTGTGCTTGTTCAATTTCTACCTTAGGAGGGGGTAAATCTAAAAACATTTATTTCTCCCCTTGACTAAAAATGGAGCCATAGTGGCAAACAGGACAAGCAGTGAAAAATCTCATTACGCTACAAACTTAAACAATTTTATGGACAAAGAATCTATGTGTGTGTATATATGTATATATATTAATAGTTACTGCAATACATGTTAATGACCTAGTTTAATTTACCCTCTAGTATAACTGCATACATATAGCTGAAACAGTAAATGCTAGGAGCTTTACCTATGGTTATAGTACAGATATGTTAGTATTTGGTGCTATGAACTTGTTGTAGATCTCAATGAAAGCCAATAAAATATCTGTTGGATCTAAGTATCTCTGTAATGCAGTGAGCTCTGTCTGTACAAGTGTGTTGGCATAGCTTTGACTGCAACAATGGGATTTTAAAAAAAAACATTTGGAAGTAAAAAGCAACTTCCTACCCCCACACGCTGTATTTTAGGGTCAAATGTGAACTGTGAGAGCAGCAGAAGTCTGCCTTTGTGCTGAACTGCAATTGGTATGTGTCCTCATTAGAAGGAAAAGTGATCCACTCAAAGTAGATTTCAACTTAACAACTTTCCTCTTTCCCACATACTCTTCTTTGAGCAGAGAAGGGTTTTTCTTTTTATTGTCAAAAGTCCCTCAGGATCACAGTTTATTTGAAAGTTCATGCAAGTTTAAAACCTCCTTGAGACTTTACTTGCTGCTGACACTTACACAAGGCAGGTTTCTTCAATTATTTAACCTCCACTTTCTAACAGCAATGACTGGCTTTGGTAGGGGCTGAGGGAAGGGGGTAGGCATTCAGCTAGTTGGTTTTGCTGCCCCACTATAAACCCTTGGTAGTGCAGGGTTTTGTCGGGTTTTGGTTTCTTTCTGACTGTCAGCAATTTTAAAGAAACATCCTAATTATCAGCTTATCTTCCCCCTCAGACACTGAATGAATAAAAGCAAATTGATAAAGACATTTAATTCTGATACATAATGGCACGCCAGGACCACACATACATTATGGTAAAGCAACAGCACAACAGGGTGACGGGGATGGGTCTCAAGAAATGAAGGCTCTTTTAATGTTTTAGTTGCAGAACATCACAAAACAGTAACAGACCAAACCAATCTCATTTTTATCAGGAAAATAAAAACTGACTTCATTGCACAGTCACATGACTGCTTAATAAAGATTCCCTTTACTGTTGGATCTTGCTATAAGCAGATGGTGGTGATTTGGTGTCCAAATTGTTGGGTTCACATGCAAAATGACTTTGGATAGCAGGAGAAAGGTTGATTTGCTTTAAATTAACAATAGAAGCATACTGTATTTAAAAAATAAAAAAAAAAATGGAAGCAAGAGCAACAACACTGTCAGTATGAAAAAGCCCAAAGCCTGAAGTTCTGGCAATGTTTTAAAGCCAAATGCTATAATATGGAGTTAAGATTACTCAAATACAGTAAACTGAAAAATTGGTGGAGTCTTGCTGAATTGTAACAGTAGAGTTTTGATCCATATTTTATTTTAAAGACTTCAAATACATGATTTTTTTTAAAAAAAGACAGTAAGATCTAGCCTACTTTTCAATCAAGCTGATGAAGGCCCTCAGAACGATTGATTTACACCTCAATTTACACACCCTCAGGTATCTGTGCCAACTAACGCTCTGTGTTGTAACACTATCCATCCACCCCCATCTAAAAGCATAAAAAACTGGAAAAACTCATGACAGTGACGCTCAGCTAACTGAGCAGTGGTGTCTATGTAAGAAGTGGTGTCTGCTCAGTCCTGAGCACTGGTGTCTATGTAAGAAGGGCTTCATGCCAATGAAAAGTTATGTTTGATTCAAGGCTTTTGTTTCTCTGGATTAATAGTGTCTCGTGTAGTATGAAAAAGATGCATCTCCTAGATGCTTTTACCATGACCACTGCCACTGCCCGTCTCAAACCATTTCAAGAAGGACTTGGACTTTCCCCTCTCCATGTGATGCCAGAAGCAGACTGGTTCTCCTTGTTCCAGGAGGCTTCCTAGGCATCTGTCAGGCTTTCTAACTGGCTCTTTAGCCAACAAAACTCATAGCACTGTCTGATCCCTGCTGCTCTGAGGCCACTCAGGCAAAGGACTGTAGCTCCTGAGCCATAGGCTCTTGTCAATGTTAATGGGAGCTGCAGGTCCAATTCTCTGTATTCACAGCAGAGGTTGCATTATGCTGCTTGTTATGAGGAGCTCTTTCAGCTTCTTCCTCTTCCAGGATTCCCACCAAATCAGCCCAACCTACCTGTTATATCCTAACAGCAGTGACTCCTCTCAGTGCTGCTCCTGCATCTTCTCAGAATCATAATAATAAACTGCAACATAGAATCACAGAATCATAACGCTGAATTTAGGTACAATTAAGACCATCAGGAAGGTCACTCTGTAAACTGAAATGCAAAAATGCACTGGCATTAGCTTCATTTCTAGTCTTGTGCACAGCCTGGTTGAATTTGTCTGTTGAAGGGGTAGCCTTGTGTGTATTAGATGAACACTGAGGGCTGAACAGGAGTGAGCTCATGACCCCGTTCAGCTGCCCTTGGGAGAAGAAACTGACCCTCTAAGAGGGATGAGACACCCAACTGGGACACAGTAACTCTGTCCCAACATTCCTCTGCAGTCTATGGCTAAATAGCACGTGTTCTTGTAGAGGAAGGATGCTTGTAGCTGTTTATGTTCTTCAACAGAGGATAAAACTACTTTGCTTGCCAAAAAAGTCCTCGAGGTATAAGCCCTGTGACCTCCTGAGAAGGGACAGTGTTCCCTATGGCTGCTGTTTTCATTTGGGAAGTTAAATTCCAAATGAAAGTCAACTACTGGAGGGGAGCAGAAAAGCTGGAGTTTGTCCAGCTAAATACTGGCGTGTAATAATTACAAGTGAGCTTCTGTTTCCTTCTCTGGGAATGGTTCACAGAATTCATGTGAAGGCTCTGCCTTACCCACAGCTTAACTGCAGCTGTCCCAGGGGAAATATGGAGGTTATTTAATAGTGCCCAGCAATGACACAAAACAACTTAGGCCAGGAAGAGCAGAAAAGCACCATATTAAATTAAAACTGCACAAAGCAAAATTTAGGGGGACAGAATGTAATTACCCAGCTTGGGCTGTGGCCAAGGCACTGCTGCTAACACCTTTATTATTAAAAAACACAGAGGGGGAGAAATGCCAGCAGAGCCTTCACAATCACAGAGATGGGAGACCTTGCTTTCAGCCTCTCCTCTGAAAGACGGCACCTCAGGTAGCACAGTGTCCATTAGCACTTTGCCAGGGTACTGATTCAGTACCTACTAAGAAGAAAGCAAGCCACCTACTAAAGAATATGCATAATTAAAGCTAAAAAATGAGCTGCTTTCATTGTGAAATGTGGAGTTCTCATGGCAGGGTTTCCCCATGAATACATCATCAAAAAAAACAATAGTTTGTACTTCACCTCCAAGGAATTTTGCAAAGGTCAACCATTAGAGCCCGTTGAATGCATTATTTAGTGACTTGACCATTTTATTACTGAATATTTCATTGGGTTTGTTTTTATAATCAGCTATTTCTGTTCATGAAGAATCACCAAATCCACAATTTTCCTGCAGTAGACAGTGAGACAGAGGCAACCTTAGGAAGCACATATATTTCTTGCACATATAGTCCTTGATTTTCAGCAGCTTCCAGTTTCTTTGGATTCCTTTGGTAACTTCTGTCCTTGGTTTAGCACAAAGCTAAAGCACAGCAGGTTCTGTCAAAGGCATCCAGAGGGGATCGATCAAGCTTTGAACCATCGTCATCCACTCATGCTAGTACATGTGGTGGCCCCTGAACTACTGAAGCAATATTTTTATAAAGCTCCCATATGAAAAGATGGTGATCTAAAATTGGTATGTAGATTTTTCACATTTGGATTTTTGGGGTTTTTACATCAAAAGTACTCAATGCAAAAATGCGACATTTTATTCAACAGGTACATTATGGAAAAGAAGAGAAACGATGGTTCAGGTATTTTCATACTTATGACTGACTGGGTTGGTTTTAAATGTAACTTTAGCAGTTAATTCTGTGATTCACCTCAAAATACTTTTTCCTATGTATCAAGCTATGCAACAGAAATATTTTAAAATTTATATTTTTTAAATTGGAGATCATCTAGCCTCAATGTCCTTTTTTCTTAGTATGTTTGGGTCTGAAATACCTTTGAACAAAAGCAAAAACCCAGGCTTAAGGATGAGAATGAAGGCAAGAAGTGTTTTATAGTGATGATCTTTGAAAGGAGATCAGACAGATCATCTCCCTGCTTCTTGATGAAACATGCCAAATTCTAACCCTTGAACAACACCTTTCAATCAGAAAAGGGGTTACAGTACCATCTCTTTACTATTTACTTATCCTTACGATTCCCATCACCACTCCAGGATGAACAAGGTTACTTCCTACCCAAAAATTAACTGATTCAGCTGAAATCCTCATCCCATAGAGGCAAGCACGAGCTTTTATCTGAGGCTTCAGATTTTGCTATTACTATTGTTTAATAAGTCACATTTTCAGACACTGTGGTGGTGACGAGAAAAAAGGTAGCAAAAACTCCAAATGCTACATATGATTCAGAGCAGTATTTAATTTGATTTTTTTTTTAGTTTCTTGTAAGAGAAATATACCAAGATAACAGTGCTGACCGCAGCTCAACCTGCTGTAATGGGGTAGAGAACTGGACCCAAGTAGCCTTCTCATGGAGGTTGTATCAACTATAGTAAGTACTGCAATATTCACCATAGGCAGAAATCTCCAAAGTTTCCCCAAATTAATGATTCTAAAGAAAACATCAATTTACTGCTTACTCTTTAACTGGATGTTATTCCCAAGTGCTGTGTAATCATTAAGTGAGCTTTAATTTAACAAGTGTGCTGCTCCTAGCACATTTTTACTTACATAGTAGTAAATTAACAGATTATTACTGTTCTCCATCATTTAGCAATAAGTGAGACTTCCTATGAATTAAAACTAAACCAAGGTGGTTGCTCACCACTCATTCTCATTTATAACCACAGGTGAAACAACACCCATTTCAAAGACAACAAAATTACTTCCCATGCTGAGATTCAAAATTCCAGTTCATTTGCTTTCTGGCTACTGGGAAGGAAACTGCGCCACCTGAGCTATGTCTCGCCTGGCCACTTCTGGTAGATGTGCAATGCTTTGATAATGGGGATGGGAACGCTTCAGTGGCTTAAGTGAATTTGCTGGATCAGTGAGGCCTTGCTGCATTTTCAAAGTGATTTCCTTCAGTGTCTCACAGTTCACACATTTCTATCACAGATTATGCTTTAGTAGTAATCAGCAGCTGGCTTCTGAATGACTATAATGCTAAGGGCCAAACTGCAGAAGTAAGAGTAACCAAACCCAGAATCTGATGTTTAGAGGAGCTCTCACTCGTTTTAGCTGCAGCCTGATGAGTTACTCTGTTAACTCAGGCCTCTATGCATGTGTCTAAAAGAGAAACTCCTTCTGAACAGTTATGTGACACTTCTGTCTGTTGTCTATATAGATATGGAATGATCATGATTAATTAGAACAGCTACTAAAGTAATTTCTTGAGAACAAGGATGATATATACCTTCACTACTGTTTTCTCCAAGGCTTTACCCTGATGATTTAAGACTGTGCACTTTACAAAGATAAAAAGAAAAAAAAATATTAAAAAAAAAAGGATCTAGCACTCACATTTATGATAGGCTGACATTATTGGTTTGCTGCCAAAGACACGTGTAACAGCAGCAACAGCTGAGGGATCTCAGCCATTGAATCTTGATGTTAGCCTTATAAGAAATTACTTCAATGGTGACAGAATATCTCTGTCCATTTGGTCCTTAGAGTTACAGAATTGCCATTCCAAGTTAAGCTAAATTAGAGCTTCCTCATATAGGCAGGGGACACTTTGGAATCAACTTGATGCCATCAGTTTCACATTTAAAAGCCTGAAACAAACTCTTATAGAATTAAAATTTTTGTTATAAAATGCCTGTTCCGGCCTCACCCTCTTATTGCCCACAGAATATCACAGACCTTTTCATGTAGCCTATCCTTCCTCTGAGGCTTTGTTTTGTTGTTTTGAGTGGGCAGATTAAAGGCAAAAATAAACTTGACATGAAAAATAACTGTTATTCTCCTGCCCTCAGCAAAAAGAACTTCTGCTTACATTTTCACATAGTTAAATTTGCATTATTTAACTATAATGGTCCTTTGTCAGTATTCTTACTCAGAAATGTTCATTTGATTCCTTGGCATCTCTTTCTCTCTCTCTCTCACCAAATCATGATGGTTTGGTCTCAAACAGAAACCAGCAGAGAACGAACTAACTAGCTAAGACTCTAGTGAAATCTGAGTTGCATAGAAATGTTAATTATGCATAAAGTGTCTACTCCTTTTTTCCAGTAAATCCACATATTTTTAAATATACAGAATGATGGTATTAGATAGGTAATAATCCTTAATTCCTCTCAGCAGCCTCAACTGAACTGTAAGATAAAACTGCTCCTCTGGAAGCAAACTGCCTGTATTAGCTTGGCAAAAAGAAATACATTCATCCAGTAAGGCAACTGCAAGAGCAGGACAGAACAGGAATCTGGCCAATATTGTCAACAGTACTATTTTTTAAACATTTTGCCAATCTGTTATTAAGGTTTTTTATTATTTCTGTTCTTATGCTATTTTGAAAACCGAGTGAAGTATTTGTTGTACATTTTATGTTTTCGAATTTAAACATTTTTCATTTGTAAACAGTTCTCCTTTGAGTCTGCAGAGAAAAAGTAAGTCTAATGTGAGTCTTATTCCTGAACATCCTTAATCTAATCTTGGTATCAGTTCAGGTGGCATCCCTGTTTATTGTCTTGCTCGAGTGTACTAAGTAAGCTACAATCAGGCCTTCAGCATTGAGATCTCAAGGAAAAGAGGTATTGGTTGACAGAGGCTTAATCTATGTGCATTACATTTATGTGGCTGTGCTTGAAGTTTAAAAAGGGCAAGTTCTTTAAGACAGGATAATGTCTATGTTACGGGTGAACTTCCCACAGTAGTGATGTTTGTTTTACTACAGGCATCCTGGTGATGATAGCCTGTGTTGTAACTATGATTGTAAAAATATTTGAAATTTTCATAGATATGTAACGCTAGAAGCATGCCAGACAAAAAGAAAAACAGAAAGTGGTTCTTTAACATCTTAATTAAAAGGGATAAAGTACACATCAAAGAAGCCTAAAAAGCAAATCTGTTTGCTGGTTTTTCATCAAATATTAACTGGATCCTGGGGGTTTTCATTATCCAGATGAAAATATTTGGCTTATTTATCAGAGTGCAGAGCCTCACATTGAAATGAATAGTCTTGTATGCAGTCCTCATGGAACGGTATACATCAGAGACACTGAAACTAGTGAACTGATTGAAGTCTTGTTTGGCTGTGATCTGTAAAGGCCTTGGTAGCATGCCTTCACACTGTTTCTGCAGCACTTCACTGAGAACAGGGCCTTTGACTGTTAAGATTCCTTGTCTGCACCATGTGGCTGCTATCAGTTTACAAATAAAGCAAAATTAAAATTGGTTTATGAACTGTTATTATTATAACTGAGTTCTGCTATTAGCTAGGTCTAAATGTTTTCATATATTCTACACCTCTGTTGCCCTTTGCAATTTTTGACTGTTGTTTTCTTGTACATTAATAATTAATAATTTCCTTGTGTAATTGTTCCCAAGAGAATGAGCTGAAAGAATGATGAATTAATTTGCATCTTTTAGTGTACTAATCAACTTCCCAAGATGAACATTTCACTTCATCCAGGTAGAAACTAAGCACTTTAAATCAAAGCTCACTGGCTATCAGAGGGTTGGTTGTTGGGCTTTAGGTTTGCTGTTTTTCTAGAAGTTTCAGAAGAGCAGTGCCCTGCATGTTGAAAGTTATTCGAAAGCACAAACAGTGATTTTGGAAAAGCCCCTGGGTCAGTTTTTTTGTTGCAGTATATAGTTCCTTGTATTTAAACAAAATCAGTATTTCTTGTATTTAAACAAAATAAATAGCAATTTCTTGGAAGTTGAGAGGTCTCATGGTATAAATGTAGATTTCACCCTTTCCTTGAAAAATATTTGTAAATTGTTTCAGCTTTATTTTATTGTCTAATGTAGATAAATAATTCATGCTATAGACTCTAAAACGGGGATCAAGAAAAATGAATGTTCTTTTATGTACAGTTTATTCAAATAGACTCTTCAGCAAACAAAATGTGTTCTTTCTTAGGTATTCATTTATAACCATACAATGTCAGGTCCTTGTTCACCAAAGCACTCATCCTCATTTATCTCTAAGCACTTGAGTAACCAAAGCACTACTGCCAAGTAACTAAAGCAACAGTTCTGACCACGTGGTTTGAGTTAAATACATTAGAGTGCTGTTCCAAGTAGTATCATAGTTACTGACAAGCTTAAGTGAATACTGAACTGGGCATTTGTCATCCAAGTTTATATACCTTCATGTATTTTAACCTTGATTAAATTCGGGAATATAAATGAATATTCTAACCCTCATTTTTCAAATCAGATGTAAAATATGTAATTAATGGAAAATGTAAGACTTGATATAAAACTTTCAGGTTTTGAAGTTTATTTAGTAGTTGATAAGAGGTTTGCATTAACATTTGGAAGGACAAAAAGATTTGTTTAAATAGCTACAGACTGTCTAAGACACAATGAATCTTACAGTATGTTTTGAAAGAAAATGCTCTTTAGTATCAAAATCCTTGTTAAATATCTGAAAAAAAGAAAATAAAGTAAGTGGACTTTTTGTTAAGAATATAAAGGGAGGTATTGCAACTGCCCTCAACCAAGAGTTGATCCCATTTTGCACCTGGTATGAAAGAGGGAACAGAAGGGGTGAGGGACTGATGAAGGTTAGGGAGAAAGCAAGAATAAAACATACCAGGCTTGGAAGCAGACCAAAAAGTGTCAGAACTGTGACCAAGGGGAAGCCTGGGGCAGTATCAGAAGTAGCAAGAAACGGCCTGGACACTTGCAGTGACCAGGGAAACACCCAGAGTAAGGAAGGAAATGGCTGTTCTAGGTCCAGGAAGGCTAATATGGCTGTAGCAAAGGTACCTCTTCCCTAAGGAAGCAGATGTAGATTACACAAGAACTCATCAGGATTACAGCTGCGGCCATAGGGAATCCAACCTGTAAAAATGTTAAATACAACCTGGGTGTCATTTCCTCTCCGGTAATATAAAAACAAAGTTATTTCTACAAAATGGGGCCTAACTATGAGCAATCGGAAAATGGATGCAGGAACTTCTCGGTAGATCTGTCCATTTAGACACACACCCCACCCCCATCAGGCCTTTGAAGAATGGAACTTCTTTATCACCACAGCTTGATACGACACTACTTTCTTTAGTATGGCAGGAAAGAAAACGTTTTACTGACCGGAAAAGCAAAACAATAAAAACACAACAGAACCTGTTCCTCCCATAAAGCCCCTCTATGATGTGCATTTTTCCATAAATTCTACTGGAAGACTTTTTCCTTAGTAACTTTGAAGTTTGCAGAGTACACACAGAGCAAACTTTTATGCGTACTCATTGCACTATTTTTCATGAAAAAAACTGACGACAAGGCAGAATACTTCTAGCAAGATTTAAAGAGAAAGTGTTTTCCAGGCTGTTTCAGAGGTTGCAAACATATATATTGTTTTCTATTCTGAAATTATTTTTTTACACAAATGTATATATCAAGTTGGTTTTAAAAATGTCTACAGTGACTATATAAGGCTGGTTTTGCTGTGTTCAATACACCATTTTTTAAACACACAAAAATACAGACATCTCTTGAACAACCCAGAAGACATTACTAAACCAAAAAAATTCCTTATAGCTGATGCTTCTTATGACAGTGCATAGGGAATTTCCTTACAAACACACACAAACTTTTTCTCCAATTCTACATGTAATGTTACTACATGGAAATTACTTTTGCTTAATGTAAATATACATTCATGTTCTCAAAATACAGAAGCTGCAGTCCAAATTTAATTACAGTGCTTTTTAAAACTAATGAGGTGAGAACTTTGTAACAGAAATGTGTGAAGACACTAACTTCACTGTCAGCACAGTTCAATACTACTGTAATGAAGCAACTGTCTGAAATGTTGAGAAGCAGCTGAATAAACCAAGACCCCCAAAATTCTCACACCTGTAGAAAAATTGACACTGCTAAACTTTTGGCTTATCCCAGCCTATCGCTGCTCAAATTCCTGCATGGAAGGAGCTATATTCTTCCATGGTAAAGTAATATTCTATTTAATGGCACTTTTTTTCTTGCCAGGCTTTGAGAAAAACATCAGCATTGTCTCCCCAAATTCCCTCCACGCTGCACTGTTTTATAATACCTAATCTGAAATACAAACATGGTGCTTAATGAGTATGTTTGTCACATGAGTAGCAGGAACAGATGAAGTCCAAAAGCTCCCTGTAATCTGCTGGGAGAGACAAGTGCTAGAGTCAGCACAGCCAGAAAACCTTCAAAATATTTTTCTTCAACTCTAATTTGCAAGACTGCAATGGCAAAGTTTACTCTAAGGAGAAATTGTGCTAACCACAGATTTATTTATTGTCTGCTGATCAACGCAGCCATGTGAACTGACAGAAACTTCTTTTTCTGCAGGACGATGCCAGAGCTGCGGAGTTAAAAGCGAAAGCTTCAGATTTGACACTGACCATATTTATTAACGCAATAATGAGCTTCTTGTGGTTCATGCAGCTTTCCAGGATTGCACTGGGTTAACATCACTTTTTTACTGTCCCCTTTCAGGTGGCTGGCAAGGCATAGCACATGGCTGAAAACACATCACATGGTATCTCCTGAAGGATGACTGCATTACTCATAATCCTCACTTTCATGGCAGGACAACAAAATTCCATGAGAAACCATTTATCTCTCAGAACAGACTGATTTTATTGTTTGAAAGTGTCTGTTGTTCCTCATGCAAGACTTGGGGGGGGAGGGAGGCGGAGAACTTGGACTAGCCTCTTTGGGAGTCAGCTTTCTCCCTTGGGCGCAGCTGCCAGAGACCACCATCCCTTATGCACTGGCTGCAGTCACTTATGGGAGATTTCACACCTGGGAGCCTAGCTTCTGCTCAGCAGACAGGCTTGGAGGCCTGCAATGCCAACTTTACACATCCCTCTGGGATACTTATGTCCCTTCACAATGGGATTTTCTGATAGTGCAAAATTTCTAATTACACATTAACCCTTTAATATCACACTGTACTTGATCCTGCCTAGAAAATGGTAAGATTTCCTGCAAGTGCAAAACATACTTGAATGGCCCATTCAAATTGTGGGAAATTTTTGTATCAGTGTGTTTCCCTGTTTATATTTTTTTTTTATTTCTGAGGAATTTTTCACCTATTTTCACAAAACAGTACCTCTGTATTTTTGGTTTTATGGTATTTTTCTTTCTTTGGAAACATCACTGTTTTTTTTATACACCACCTGCAAAAATGTTTACTGTTTTCCAAATAGTTCTTATTGCTGCAGATCAGCCCTGAAAAATCACAAGTGCTTCAGATCCATCAGGAATCATTATTATGTTAATCCTTTATAGACCTACAGAATAGCTGAAGTTGGCTGGGACCTCTGCAGATTACCTAGGCCAACCCCCTGCACAAGCAGGTTGCTCAGGACAGTGTACAGCTTTTGAAAAAAATCTTATGTTTTAACACAATGACTTCTATTTCAGTTTATGTCCATTGCCTCGTGTCTTGTTCACTGGAAATCACTGAGGAAGAGTCTGGCTCCTACTCCTTTACTCCATGCCATCAGGTATTTATATACATTTGTAAATCCCCAAGACTTCTCTTCTCCGGACTGAACAGCCCCACTTTTCTCAGCCTGTCCTCATGTAAAAGACGTTACCAGTCGCTTTGATGACCTCCCGTGGCCCTTTGCTGGTCTCTATCCAGTATGCCCGTCTCTTTCTTGTACAGAGGAGCTCAACATCGGACACAGTATTCCAGGTGTGGCCTCCCCAGTGCTGAGCAGAGGGAAAGGATAGCCTCCTCTGACTTTCTGGCCCTGTTCTAACACAACCCATGACACTGCTGCCTGCCTCTGCCACAAGGGCACGCTGGAGATTCAACATGCGTCTGCCTTTTCTGTCAGTCTATTCCCACTGGGTGGCCCCGGTATGTGCTCCTGCGCAAGTGCAACGCTTTGAACTACCTGTTGTTGAACTGCGTAAAATTCCTCTTTGCCCAATTCTCAGGCCAACTGATGTCCCTTCCCGGTGGCAGCACATCTATCTCCCATCCCTCCCAGTTTTGTATGATCTGCTGCAAAACTAAAGGCATGCGCTCTCCTGTCATCCAGGTCATTAACAAACATGCTAAACAGCACTGGACCCAGACCCAGTGCATTTGAACACAATTCCATGTAGGAATAGCGCATTAGAGTTAAGAAGCAAATTTTTATGTGCATACTTGGCAGCCATCTCACCAATGAGCCTGTCATGCTGTTACCCATGTTTCTGTCACCATGAGCTTGAACTTCTGCAAAAGCATAGCCAGCTGCTTTGAAGCTCTGCAGCAATACCAGGTGGCACAGTGACTGAAGCTATTGCCTTCCCATCTGAGAGAAAGTCATGTTACACTAGAGCCTGCAGATAGGATCCAAATCCCTGACTTTAACTTAAAAACTCTTAGATGGTTTGGGACTTGTTTATGTAAGAGGCCACTGTTTTCCCACTCATTCACAGATTCCTAGCTAATAGCAGTTACACATGTTGACCATCCAGCAGAAAAGGAGTACCTGCTTGCAGGCAAGTTTCTGTGAAAAACCTTCAGCAGCTGAATTTGCTGCAGTGTGGGCCCTGTGTGGATTTGGGCTGCTTCTGGCAGAACTATCTATTTAAGAAACAATTTGGGGCAGAGATGGATTCAGGATCTTATTTGAAAGTCTCAGGAGATTTTTTTTTTTTTTGTTACACAGTTACATGCTGTAGTAAAAGAAATAAGTTGGATTTCTTGCAAAAATTATGGCTATTAATAACTGAATTATACATTTAAATATTATTATAATGAACCCTTAAGTAGCTAACAATTATAGAGTGTTACAAACTCTGAAATAAACACAAGTCTCTAAATAAACAACATATTTGTGGCCTGAAATTGGCATTTCTTCTTCCACGTAGGAGACCTCAGGGCAATAGACTTCAAAGTTTTGGGTTTTTCATTCACTCCACAGAAAAGCAAACAAGCTTTAGAGTAAGTACGAATCAGACCCTGAATCCCACAGGATTTGGCTACCTTTGATGGAATTGCCACCTTTCTCTCATGCATTCTTCTGCTTTATTCTTCTCATTCAACTGGAACTGGTTGCCCAAGGAAGTTGTGAATGCTCCGTCCCTGGCAGTGTTTAAGGCCAGGCTGGACGAAGCCTTGGGTGGCATGGTTTAGTGTGAGGTGTCCCTGCTTATGGCAGGGGGGTTGGAACTAGATGATCTTAAGGTCCATTCCAACCCTAATTATTCTATGATTCTCCAATATCCTATATGCTGCTACACTTTCAGACCTCTTCCACATCTAATCTCTCTTCACTTTGCAAACTAGCAGTTCACTATATTTCTTTTCTTATAAACAAGCAGGCTGCAAGATACGCAAAGGCTAATCTAACAATCTCAAAATTGTATCCATAACTCTCATCCTATTTCTGTACCTAATTCTATATTCAACAACTTATTTGCCTTTGATTTTGGTCAAAGCTCTCACAGCCTGTTTTTTTTTTGGCAGTGAGGAACCATGTTCAGATGTAGTGTTAAGGGTGAAAGAAACTACAGAGCTACAGCTAAAGTGATGCTGGAAAGGGTCTCCCAAAGCAAACATAGAGCTGTCAAAAGTTTCTTTGTGAAGAATACTGTGTTTCTCAATCATGCTTGGCTCATAGCTCAAACTAGGTTTAGGATTAGCACTAGTACTGAGAAAACAAGAATATGCAGCTGGGATGGGGCTAGAAAAGGGCTGGCAGAAGAAGGGTTGCTGAAAGAGTTCTCCTGGTTAACACTGAGGATACAGCCTCGGCCACCTCATGAGCCTTTCAGCCTAGCCTAGGCTTAGGGCTGGTGGAAAAAAAAAGGAGTTCAGCTGCCAAAGGATACAAAGGGCTGTAAAAGAATAGTCCTCTGAGGAGCAGGTAGTCCAGGGAGCTGCTGCTGTGTCTTTCCTAGTGCTTAGGGTTAAGCTTGGAAAAATACACCATTTGGAGTAAGGTCGGAAAGAATCTGTAAGTAAAGAGTTAAGTTTAGCCAAGGGGGGAAGCTTAGCCCCGGGAAGGGCTGAAGTAACCTTCAAAGTTCTGCAAAGGGCAAAACTCATGTTACCATGAGGGCAAAAAACATTCCTGTA
Organism: Agapornis roseicollis; assembly: GCA_002631895.1. Taxonomy (NCBI): domain Eukaryota; kingdom Metazoa; phylum Chordata; class Aves; order Psittaciformes; family Psittacidae; genus Agapornis; species Agapornis roseicollis. The sequence continues at coordinate 128,415 of NDXB01017093.1, forward strand.
ATGGATGTACACAATACTGTATTTTGTGTTTATCTGGCATGTGGACACCTATCTTAAGTTATGTGATATATCCACATGGAAGAAACATATACCTGCAAGGATAAGTTAAAATAGAGGCGATTTATCCCTAAATTTCAGCAGTAGTTTAAGGTGGGCCAGAATACTAAAGGTCTGCAGCCTGTGCTTCCCTGCCATGGCCCTGCTGGGGGGCCACTGCAGAGGAGGCACTGTCCCTGCGGCACACCTGGGTGCGCTCACTGCCAAACCTCTCCTCCCTGCCATCTTACAGCCTGCGTCAGCACACCGAGCAGCTGACAAAATGGAGGGGGGGAAGCGCATAGCACAAGATGGATTGTTACGGTCCTCGGAGGTAAAGTTAACTTTGGAGGAGGCCTCGCTCGGGTATTTCCACACAGCTCATGCCACCTGCTGGCAAGCAGGAGCCGCTGCCTCACAGCAGCAGCCCGGAGGCACGCAGGCCTTGCGGCACAGGCCTGTCGAACCCCCTACCTCTGCCTGCTACGCATCAAGCAGCCAAGCCCGACCCCTCGGGGCCAACGGGGTAGCGTTCTCTCTACATGCGTTGGTACCTCTAGGGGAATTGGGGCCTCCAGACCACCCGGACCTGCAGAGGCCAGGCTAGTCTCCTGCAGCCCGCCCCGAGGGAGGGGCCTGCCGCAGTGCGCCTAGCCTCTCCTCCTCCCTTCGCTGCTGGAGCGACGCCGCGGGCTGCAGCACCCAACGGAGCCCCATTCTATGCAAGGGCTCCACGGTGAAATGGCTGCCAGTCAGCACTGTTTGCCCTGTGCCTCCCGGCGGGAGCGGCCCATACATGGCAGGGAGCCGTTAATTGCCGGTCTGCGGTAGCGTGAGGCAGACCCAAGCCTCTGCGGCTTCCAGAAACTTCCCTGCCCTCTGCAAAGATGGCTTCCGCGCCCGGCTAGCGTCACTGCACCCAGCCTCCCCGAGCCAATGGCGCTTGTCTGCTCCGGAGTCACGTGTGGTGAGTGAGCCAGTCGCCGGGAGAGCTTGGAGCAGCCCGGCGTCACTTCCGTTCTCCGGGGGAGTTGTTGCGGAGGTGTGTGCCCAGTGTCGGTGAGGTGTCGGTCGGGGTGAGAGGGTGAGCAGTGGCCACGTAGGTGTGCAGGGGCAACGGGGTGGCGGCGGGACGGCAGCGCGACGAGGGCGCCTTGGGGCGCAGAGGCGGAACTGGCAGCGGCTTGAATAGGGCCCTGCCGAGAGTAGCTGAGTGCCCGCGGCCTGGCCTGGGCCTGGGCCTAGGCTTAGGCCTAGGCGTGAGGCGGGTGCCGGACGCGTCCCTGTCCCCTTAGCGGAGTCACGCCGCTCTGCCTAGACGGGAATGGGTTTCCTTATGCTTTGATGCAGCAGTAGTTTCGCTGTATTTCCTTACTGTTGCGTTTGCCAGTTAATATGCTGGAATGCGGATGATTTTTTTTTTGCAGAGGATGTTTTTAATTCTGGTGTCGTGCATCCTTTTCTTAATTTAATGCTTGACGTTGTCAGGCTTCAGTTACCAGTTCAAAAAAACTTACCGTAATCACAGAGTTGTCACTGTAAATTCCTGCTAACTGTGTAACCCCAGTGGAAGAGTGGGTTTAGTGGCATAAACAGGATGAGTCTGAAACTAATTTAGCTTAAAAAAAGAGGATTTCGTAACTGAGCTTCAAAGTGATGTAATATTTTCTAGCAGCAGGGTTATTTTGCCACTTTATCTTGTTTGTGGTTGGTTAATGCTAGCTCTCCACTGCTGTGGATGCTCGTTTCTCATGCAACTTTAAAGTTACCTTTATTTAGAATACTCTTTATATTCAGTACTGTACATGCAAGCTACAAACAGTTGTGTGAAAGAAAACATATTGGTTGTTGGGACATCTTGTGATGTGAGAGGTTGTATATAGTCATAATTAAAGTATTTGTAGCTACAGCAACTTGGGGACTTCGTGTAATATATGCACTATTTGTGGAAGTAAGCTAGCAGTTTTAATACTGCTGCAGTCTGGAGTCCACCTGCCCATGAGTGATGTCACAGTTTTCTGGTCAGAACTGCGCAACTTAGCCTGGACTTGTGTTCTGGCCTGTGACCTTGACTTCATGGTGTTTCTGTAAAGCTGATTAGCTCTTCAAAGGGTAGCTTAATACCTGTTTAAAACTTGTTGTAGTCTGTTTGCTTATTTGGGTTTATACCTAGCTGGAGTTCAAATAGATTCAGATCACCTTTTTGAACATTTATTTGGAGGACAGAGCACTCATGAAGTGTTATCTCTCAAAATTAAAGTTGGTTGGCAAAGTAGCTCAAACATAACTACATGAAGGGTTTTGATGTAATTTATATCTATAACAAATTATATGTTCTCCTATTTTCAGGCAATTTGTGAGAGAAGTCTCTGGAAACAGAAGACAAGTAGAGATAGAATTGAGCTGCCTATTTAAGAAGGTTCTAACTTTTATTACATAACCCTAGTCATAATACCATTTCTGTTATAGTCTATAGAGTAGCTGAGAGCAAGTAGTAAGTGTACCTTGTTTTCTAAAAACCATGTAACTAAATAGTAAAGCATGTTTTTCTCACGCCCTTGCAGGAGCACCGTGTATTAAATTACCTAAGCAACCATGCTGGCTGCAAGGCTAGTATGCCTGAGGGCATTATCATGCCAGACTATCCGCCCCACCATTACTCAGACCTCCCCAGCTTTGAGGAACTCCAGTATAAAAGCATACAGGCTCTGGCAGCCTCACCAGGTAAGGCAGTTCTCTTTCTGATGATTCTGACTGCTGATATTGTAAAGGATTTAGTCTTTTGCCAAAAGAATTGCTTTACATGGAGCACCTGTTCTGAATTATCATGAGCCTCCTGTTTCTTTGAGGTACACACTCTGATTTACAGAATAACATTACTCAGTCAGAAACCAGGGTTTCAAGAACAACTGAATCAGTATCTTCTATTTCAATTATTATTTGCCCATGGAAATTGGAAAAGAACTTAAATGAGGTAATTAGCAATGGACAAGTTTTTCTGCATAAGGCAGAAGCAGCAGAAAGTCTTGTCTGATGTCTTGTCAAAGCTCCCTGCTTCCAAGTAAGGCTCTTGAGCATAAAATATATGTACCTTGGGTATAATATTAAAGTAGAAACTTTCTTTTCAAAGACTTTAGCGTGTTTAAAGCTGTAGTACAGGTTAGAGCAACTTCTGAATTATGGCAGGACTATCACTGGCCTAACCAGCGGTTTTAAAAACTGGACTGTCATCATCCTAAGACGCTGTTTATTCTTTATTTAGGGAAGATACTTCAGGCATGCTTTCTGCTCAGGTGACAACTATTAAAATGCTAGATTTTGCTGGATGCAAAACACAACAAAACTGAAATGCCGTGGTAAACTTCCTGAATTATATTGCCCTAATGGATTGTACATTTCAGGTTTTAGTGTTAAAACAAACTCACAGTTTTGAGTGAGCTCAGGTGCATGTTTAGTAATTTGGAAATTCCTGGGACAGTAGTAAGGAAACTTCAAATGTTGTTCCTGAACTAAAATATGAGTTTATTGTTTGTTGCTCTTGCAGATTACTAAGACTTTGAGCAGCATGTTTTGTTTATTTGGAGCTTATCAGCCTTAAAAATCTTTTATAAGCCTTCATTCAGGGTTTGTTCTCTAAATCAAGGCTAGAGTTGACAGCAGAATTTGTAATGGCTTTCCAAATTTAGTGTCTATAAAGTGTAAGTGTTGTGCAAGAAGAGTGTTTATATAGAGTGTTTTTGCACAGAAAGTAACATAATTTTTTAATGTAAAGAATATGTTTTTATATTAAAAAAAAAAAAGCCTTCTGGCCTTGTGGGACTAAAGTAAAAGAAATGCAGACTGAAAATCAGCTTCTGAAATTCTCTGCATTGGTGCTGTACTACTAGAATGTGTGAATGTTACAACAGTTCCTAAACTTTAATGTTCAGTTGTTTTTCTTGAGCACAGTTACTTCATGTGTTTGGGAGGTAAGAAGGAATAATTAAGAGACTTTTAAATGCAGCAAGTAAATTGATAAGAAGTGTCTTCTATCTTGTTTCATTGAGTCTTTTTTGTGTTATTTCTGAATCTAACAGTGTTATGCCACGAGAGTAAGAACAGGTGTAAGGCGTGGAAAAATTGGCCAGGAAATTAAAGAAGCAGCATTTGAGCCATCTGCAGAAACTGCACTTAAAGGTAAGGTAGCTGAAGCTTCATTTAAAATTTCCTTGAAGGAATCAAGTTTCCTTCAAATGGTTAAAGAAACTGAGAATATTATTTCATGTGTAAGTTTGCTTAGGGATCTCCGTCAAACAGCTGGAGATAGTTTCTCTGCTTGTCTCTCCTTGTAGAGTTTAAAACTGCAAATGTGTCACAATATAGAGAAGTTCCATGTTTCCTATTTAGGCTGCTGTTGAGAACTGTTCAGTCGAAATGGTTACCTCTTAATGGAGATTTGGTTGTGGGTATTAAAAAGTATACACGCTTGCTTTGTTATATCTACCTTGTATAGTGTTTAAAGGAAGGATTTTTGTACAGCATGTAGAGTTTGCAAAAAGGTTTTTGGTGTTACATGAGCATTGTCTTACAGTGCTTGTTAGTACAGCTAGTGTGGATTGTAGTTTTAGTGGATTACAAACGGGTTTTTTAAGTAGCAGTATTTGACAGAACAGACTTGTAAATATACTATAATAGCACTGAGTTGACAAACTATATGTAGATTGGCTACTGTCTTGATTAAAACACATCAGGAAAATGTAGAATTGGGGTTACGCAACTGAAAGTCTTCAGTCGCAGGAGCTCTTCTACTATGACAATATTTTATGATTGATATTTTTGTTAGTAGCAGTAATCTGATACCTAGCAGACAGGCACTATGCCTAAAAATCAGACAGCAGAAACTGATTGTAAATCATGTGGTGTTGTTCATGAGCTTTGGAAATCCTTTTATAAACTTATTTGGATCCAATTACTGCCAAAGAGCCCTGGATGGAACAAGTATTTAAGGGTAGAGAAAGAGAGGAAGGAATACAACATGTAGTTTTTCTCCTGTTCTATAGTGAGTTGGATAGTGAAATGGTATACTAAATCAGCTGACAGGTGAAATCTTCTGCTGGAGAACCTGTTAACTGGGTTTTATGTTGGAATTGCTGTCACTAATGAAGGTTGGTAAACCTGGCATGTTACAAGTTGGTCTCTTATTTCTTAAACTATTTTATGAAGTTATATTGTGTTGATAGGGTGAATCTAGAGTTTTCCACGTGTCGTTCATTGAGAACTCATAACTTAAGTGGAACTTTAAGAAAGAAATCTAACATGGATCAGCTATTGCTGATACAAAAAAAACTCGTGAGGATGTTACTGTTAAAGAAAAAGCATTCATAACAGCGTGGATATTTTCTCTTCTTCATACAGCTGATCGTCTGGGGAAGTTCATTGTTGCTGGAGGGGCTGCTGTTGGCCTGGGGGCCCTTGCTTACTATGGAATGGGCATGTCCAGTGAGATTGGAGCTATTGAAAAAGCTGCGTAAGTAAGATGGCTTTCTGTTTTAAGTGAATCTCCCTCCTTGTTATATGTCTCTTCTAATAACACCCAGTGTACATATAGCTTATGGGGTTTTTTTTAAGCTCTGAACAGAAAGTCCTCACTGCTTTAAAGCAAAATTTAGATTACCCAGGTTTAAGTGAATATTGACTTAAGTGACTTGTTTTGCTAAATTTGAAATTTATTTGTGCAGAGTATATAAATATGCCTTATGAGGTATGCCACAGATAATTTATGAAGTGTAGTCTTCTGTAAAACTTGTTACAACCACTTTGCCTGGTGTTCCTGTGAGACTGTTCGTTAAACTTCAATACCGCATGTTGGAAAGAGTCTCCTTGGAACACGGTACTTATCTTGGCATAAGCTATGTTCTAATAAATACGTTCTACTAAAAACTATGGCATCTGAGGAACTTTTTATTGATACATTTGTCTGTGTTTGGGTTTTTTTTCTTCAAAAGCCTTGAAGTAATGGGTCAAAAAAAGCGAAATGGGAGAAAATGTGTACATTATATTTAAGTTTGGTGTTAGCAGGAAAAGCTTCTTGTCCATAGTATGACCAAATCATACTGCAAAGACTCATTCATAATGTCTAAGTCTGTTGCTGTTGTTACAGCTCTCAAAATGACATTCATGCCTGTGATGTCAGATAATCATGTGGACTGTGACTCAGCAATCTGTGAGCTGCTTAGCAAGCTACTTAGTGCTCAGTTCACATTCTGTAGGCATTTTTCTTAAACCAGGTTGTTACACATACACCATTCTCTATTCCATAGTTTAAAACTATTTGTTATTCTATTTCCTCTGTATGCTTTCTCCTTAGAATCAAACTGCAATTATATTATTTGCAATTTGCAGTGTTTCTAGAGAGTTATGTTACATTAGACCAGCAAGATTTAAAAGTTCAGCTCCTGTTACAAGATGAACTCAAGGCAGAAGTTGTTAGATCACACCACTTTTATGAAGCCTTATTTATATCAATAGCTATGAATATGTTTAACAGCTTGATTATGTTTTCAGTTAGTCTTTATTCTGATATTGGTAACTCTACATCTGTGCATGACTTAGAAGTTATATGCTTATTTTTCAGTATTTGGCCACAGTATGTGAAAGATAGAATTCAAACTACTTACATGTACTTTGCGGGAAGCATTGGCTTGACGGCACTGTCTGCTGTAGCAGTAAGCAGATCTCCAGCTCTCATGAGTCTTATGACAAAAGGCTCCTGGCTGGTAAGCTTATGTTATAAAAATAAAAACGTTTACTGGGAAGTGACCCTAAATGTGATGGTTGATATAAAAAAATATTAAATGTGGATTATTTGGTGAAAAGTAAGTCAAAACTTCACTTACACTGATCTCCTTATCCATTAAGATTATATAAGTATGCTAATGATATTCTGTGGTTTAGGATTTGGTGATTTTAACTGCATGTTGACATGCATCTTCTATACTATATAGTTTGTCAGAGACAAATTACGTAAGAAAAGTCCATGCTGTGCTATCCTTACCACCCATATGTAAGAAGAAACTCTTGTAAATAGTCATCTGGGGCTACTGAAGCTGTTTCTGTCACTTTCTAAAATGGAAACTGATGTCCCTGTGCATTCCTGTTCCTCCCTGTGCTTTTCTGTATAGCTCTTTGAGATCTCTCTCCTGTTTGCCAAGGCTGAAATGACACTAGTAGGCAAATCATGGAAGCACACTGCTAGCAAGATGTGACTGCTTGGTACATACTTGGTGTGTTAAGTGCAATGATAACAGTTAAATGCCAACATTTACATAATTTATGGATATTAATTTAATAATGCATCCTTGTTGATAAAATTGTACTTTTTTGACCAGTGTGCTAGCTGTTGGATAATTCTTCTTGAAACCATCTGTAAGAGAAAGCATTGAAGTTTAAAAATCATTGGCGGCAAGAGTGGGTGAACTGAGTATCAGCTTTGTGTAGAGAAATGCGCAAGGCAAAACTAAGGCTAACATTTCAGGTACTCTAATGAGGATTAGAGTGAGGGGCAGAACTGTATGTTTTCTTACAGTAAACAATTAAGAGATTGTTGCCATTTTCCCACTAAATTTGGATTCCTAGAAGCCTGAATAAAATGGGAACTTACTGCAAGCTAGGGTGAGGAAGGTTTTTACTGTGACCTTACAAGAGAAAAATTGACAAACACCCCAATTATATGTTGCTCTTTTCAGATTGACACCACTGACTTCAGGAAGAGAGAACAGAGGCTATGTCCTAATGATAACTTGAGCTCTGTAATGATTTTTTTTACAGGCAATAGGTGCAACTTTTGCAGCTATGATTGGTGCTGGAATGTTGGTCAGGTCCATATCCTATGAAAATAGTCCAGCTGCTAAACATTTGGCTTGGATGATGCATTCAGGTATGTGATCTTAGTTTTTATTGTAGAGATGTCTGTGCTTCAGTGTGACCAGATTCTTAATTTAAGGAAACTTTGACTTTAAGGTAGATTTCTATATACTGCTGTAGGAGAGTTAGATTTTTTTCAGAGACTTGAATGTCAGGAAGATTTCTTAAGTGCCCATGTTTTTTCATAATCTTCTAAAAGTCATGCTCAAGTTAAAATTGAGATATGCATGTGCCACATTGGATAGTTAGTTGATCTCATAGCTGCTTTGGGTTTGTGATTGCTTTCTGGCACCATAGCTTCTATAAGCAGTATACTTCCTGTTCTCCAGCTCTGGAGGGTAAGAAAGTATTTGAAAACTTGACTAGAAAAATATTTTTTTTCAGTATTAAACCACTTAAATACATGAGCCCATCAGGTGTGTAAGCTGTGACTACAGATCATTTTCTCACTAACAATCCCTGCTTCAAATTACAGTGGCTATTACTTTTCAAAACTCTTTTTCCAGAAATAATTCATGCCTCAGGAAAAACAGTGTGTGTTAAACACTGGAGTTGTACTTTCCTCTCTACAGCTAACGTTTTGATGAAGAAGAAATTGTGTTTATTTTGGTGATTGCTAAGTTAAAACCTAATGTGATATTAATAGACCAGATACGAAGTTTCATACACAATTCTATCAAAAAGTCTGACTGAATTACTTAACTATTGCCTAAGTAATTATTGTAGCAGAAATCTGCTTTTCATTGTTGAGTGCTCCCATGACTATTATGTATTTGATCAGTCTGTGCCAGGTATCTCTTACCAACTCTGTTCTGAACATAATAGTATGTTACTGTTGTTAGGCTTTCTTCCCTGAAGTGCTTTCCAGAGCTAGATAAAAGTAAGTCATGGAATTCAAGATTGCTAGTTTATTGTGATCCCTTCTAGATAGGTGCATGATCAAATGTATTTGCTTTTTGTCAAGTAAACGGATTAGTTTAAGCCATGTTACCTGGCTGTAAAACAAAATTGGTTTGAAAGGTGGTGTTTTTACCAGATCTGTTCCGAATATAATGGGTGGTGTTTTGTTTTTCCTTTGCTAGGTGTCATGGGTGCAGTGGTGGCTCCTCTAGCCTTCTTGGGTGGTCCTTTGCTGATCAGAGCTGCCTGGTATACTGCTGGAATTGTTGGAGGGCTCTCCACTGTCGCCATGTGTGCTCCAAGTGAAAAATTTCTGAACATGGGAGGACCCCTGGGAATAGGCCTAGGCTTTGTTCTTGCCTCTTCAATTGGTAAAATACTGTTTTTAATACTATCAGATAAAGTAGGTTATAAAATTAAGCTGCTAGGATGCAGCTCCTGTTTAGTTACAGACTGGTCTGTCTGATTAAGTTTTGCTGTAAATAGCCCTTGCAGGCCTAGCACAGCAGAAAATACTGTTAAATGTGTTCCTGAAAGTAAATGTGAAGTTACAGTTCTGGCATGTTAATCTGAAAAATGGCCAGTAGTGGTGGCTTGTATTTTTAGTTACTGCTAGTGGGTAGGGAAGACAGTAAATGTGATCTTCGTTCTTGGTCTGTTTATAGGCATAGTTGTAGTCCTAGGGTCAGAAGCACTTTCACATGAAATACCTGTGATTCGCTATGGTGTTCAGAATTACTGGATCAGGCTGTATACGTAACATCTTCAGCTTGTATATTAAAGCACCACAATTTGAGAATTGAATACTCAATAAAAAATGTGTGCTACAGTAACCACCATTTGACCCAGCTCAGAGTAGCAGATGTGTATAGTAGCAGTCTTTAATACTGTTGTACATTATTCATTCCTTTCCAGGGTCCATGTTCTTGCCTCCTACTTCTGCTTTTGGTGCCGGCTTATATTCAGTAGCTGTTTATGGTGGATTAGTACTCTTTGGCATGTTCCTGCTCTATGATACACAGCATGTTATTAAGCGTGCAGAAACTATTCCATATTATGGAGCAACAAAATATGACCCAATCAATGCGTAAGTATTTTGTGTTAATGCAGCTTATCTCAAGGACTGTGTAAGCATTTGCTTTGGGCTGTATCAAACTACACTTTTAAACTACACCAGACCTTTTATTTACTGTTCAAAAGTGCATTGCTATTAAATGTGAAAGATCACAGAGTTTAAACATGTGGTGTGAAAATAGCTAGTGGAGTTAAAATTGAAAGCATCTGCCTGAAATGAGAAACTGGGGTGAATGTGGTGTCACATGCCTCCAGCAGTACTTCCATAAAGCAGTTTTGTTTTCTAAAGCATTGCTGGGAGAATTTATACCTGTTTTCTGAAAATATGTCAGTATCAGCAGTGACAAAAAATGCTCTTTCATAGTCATTTAATATTCACTAGCCTTTGTCACTAAATAAGTCTTCAGCAGCGTGACAGATAGGGAAACAAGGATTAATTGGCTCTCAGTACATAAAACTTCCCTGCAAATGTTGTCTGTCTTATCTTAATTGAATTGTTTATCTCCTTGATCCTGGTTTTCTATAATTAAAATAGAATAATACTGACCTTCAAAATTCTTGGAGCTAAACAGATCAAAGTACAGCATAAAAGCAGAGAGCTCCTGTATGAGAATGGCATACTATCTGCTAAGGCAGAGATGGTAGAACAAAAATAAAGGGTTTTTTTGACATACCAAGCACTGGGGACAATCATAGTTGGGTTCTGTTAGAGATGGTTCGTGAAGGCTTTTAAAAATGAAGTGTAATGGTGTGAAATACAAATAATACTAATTCTGTTCAAAAATAATTCACTTTGATTTCCTGTTTTCCAGGTGCATGGGTATCTACACAGATACACTGAACATCTTCATTCGGGTGGCTACCATGCTTGCAGGTGGTGGAGGTAGCAGGAGGAAGTAAACCGAGACCGTGCGTCTGACAGCCTACCTTAGTGCACATACTAAATAGAAATTCATGGTTACAAGGAGTTTTGCTGCAAGTCAGGAATATAAAACATTTCAGCATATTGTTTCAGTGCAGCGTGATTCAGGCTTACTAGTTTTTCTTCAAACACTTTCCAGCTCTGTTAAAATAGTGTGAACTGCTTCTAATTGTATATTATTTTGAGAAAGTAAATTATTTTTAACATAGAGTAAAATGGTCTGTCTGCTTTTTAATGAGTTTGACAGCAATTCAGCTTTTTTTTTTTTAAACTGTTGTTGCATAGTAAAGGCCATCGTTTCTAAACGGGTATTCCTTACGCAGGTAGGGACACAAGCTACTTTATGAAATGCTGTTGTGATGTGGCATTTTTTCCAGTTAAGATTGCATAAATGATATTTCAGTGACACCTTAAGAACAAATTATGGCACTAAATGCACTAATGACTTCTGCCTGGGAAGATAATTCAGCAAGGTTTAAGCAGCTGTCAGAAATGCATTGGATTTGGCCAGCGAGGTGACCAAAAACTGTAAATGAGACAAGATGGGGAAACCATGCAGCATTTGTCCCATGTGGACCTCAGTCTCTTTCTAGAGTACAAATGAGAACTCAGTGCTTTAATGTTGAGTGGATATAATAGCTATGTTGTTTTGATACTAGATTTACTAAATTACTGAATAGCAATAGACATGTGTCTGTCTTCCAGTGACTGAATCTCAGTATTGTGGATGAAGCTCTGTCCTTCAGAAGAGCTCTTAAGTGCTTATCTGACAAGCTTGTACAATTGGCACAGAAAGAGAGAAATGAGGGTAGGCTGCTGTAAACCCAAGTATCATAAATTTACCATCCTGTTGTGTGCTTCAGCCTGTAACTTTACTCCCAATTGGTATGTTTAGCTTGGTTTAAAAGGAATGTTCCCTCTCTGTGAAATTGATTTAATATAAAAAAATAAATACTTAACAAACTCTGTTCTTTTATGTTGGAATAAAAGGTGAGTTTGTGGGCACAAGAAAGTTTAGAGGTAATGTCAACAACTGTGACTTTCTGGTAAATACGCTGTGCTTATGTATTGACTATGAACAATAAAATTCTAAGTCTCACAAGCTGACAACTCTCACTGTCCCTACGTTAATAGAAATTTTAGTGCCCCTGCACTAATAACTTGAGTATTACAAATGTTTCTTTGGCTACAGTTTCGTTTGTAAGAGGGTATGTATTCCTCTGTTCAAAAAATCAACAAAAATTATATGCAGTTTCACTGGCTAGAATCTTTTGGGGGTTGTTCCCCAGATGGAAGATGCTGATCTACACTTGCTTCAAGTGGTTCTGTTAGTGCAACCTCTTGGCTACTGACTACAGCAGATCTGCTTGTATATATGTGTATAAATACATCTGTATATTATATCTACAGTATTTTTAGACTTGTCAAGCACAGGAAAGAAGCTGGATTGTGAAGAACCTTGTTGCAAATCCTTTGTGCCCAAAGATTATATGGCACAGCCTAGTTCCTGGCACTGTTAACAGCTGAAGAAAAATGTGTAGTACTTAAAGAGGAAATGTCTGATCATGCAAAGTGAAAGTAGCCTATTTAGAAGGGTTTATCTTTTTAAGCAATTCTGTATGCTTGATCAGTTTCTTCATACTGTTGCTGTAGGTGAACAGAGCGGTGTGCTTGTCCTCAAATTCTGAAATGTGTACAGAATGCTGCCTTACAATGAAACTCTGAAATTCATAGCTGTAATAAAAAAGCTGGCAAAACATCTTTTGGCTAGGGTCTGTGGACAAGGGTTTAGAGGTTGACTGATCCAACAGAGGGATTCTGGACTGTTTGAAACACTAAGGTGGAAAACACAACACCCTACCTAGGGAAATTTTTTGCAATGTAAGTGAGATAACCAGGAACATCCAGTAACCTTTTAAGAAAAAAAGCCAGGCCAAATAGTGCTTGAGGAAGCACAAGCACTCCTCTGTGCTCAGTCTTCTGAGATGTGGCTTGACTCATGGGTGAGATGATACCTGTAGGGAAGCACGCAGTGCTGCCCAGTGTGGGTGTCCAAAAGGAAAAGCAAGATCAAAGAGTTTTTCCTTTACATTTGAAGTCCTAAGTGAAAAAATGATGATTTAACTCAATTAAGACAGGTTTGCTTTGAGGGCAGATACAAATCTAAATTGTGATACCTTGATAGGCACAAAACCAGGTGCCTACTATTTCAGGGAAAGCATCTGTCTGGCAGCTGGTGCTGGCTTTCTGGCCAGCTACTTCTGGAACAGAAACTGAAAACCTGGAAACTTTCTAGAACTAAAAAGTTGTTTAGATTTATCAGGTGAACTTACCAGGGTGATGTGACTAAGCAATTTATTTTGGATTGGGTTTGTTGGGTTTTTTTACCCTCAATTGAAAGATCTAATTGTAAAACTTGTAATAGGGTCCATTAAGTGTATCTTGCTCAGCAGCTTTCAGAGCAAATACAGCTGAGGAAGAGCTTTTTTGTCTCCTCATAAGCACTGAATACTTTCAGAAGGAAATTAGATGCTTTATATCCCAAGTTTCAGATCTGTAAAAGCTGATCAGCACTGTGGTTAGACGATCTAATTAATGCCCTGTTTCATGTGCTGTAAACAAAGAAGGGAAAATGGTTGTTACAAGAAGGGTATAAACTTGGAAATGCAAAACCAGCTGATGAATAAAGCCTTTTTAATTATTTTTTTTTCATCTTGAATAATGAGTATTACCAGAAGAAGGACAAGCCTTTAACAAGTAAGGTCAAAGAATATAAGAAAAATAATAAAACAGGTGCATGTCGAGGTTGTGGTTGGACACTGGTGTTTCAATGGAAACAGTGATGCTAACGTGTGATTGTGGCGTCTTGTCAGCTGGAAGTTTGAGGCATTCGCACAGTGGGCATCTTTAAGGCACTGATCTTATGAAAGGAGCAGCAACTGCTGTATTGCTTCTTTCAGCTGAAAAGAAAAGCTGTAGCTGTTGCTGAGGTGAGTTGAGGCTGGGAGGGAAATTGAGTGCAGAAGTACGTATTTCTGAATCATCCTGGGAAATAAGGGATGTATCCTTAGATTCACCTTACTGATACCTCACAGGTGACAGAGGATATGTCTGAAAATCTTGAAAAAAAACCCAGTTTGAATTCTTGTAAAATTAAGGCACGCTCCACAGTGTCTCATTGCACTGGCCAAAAAGAAGCTAGATAAACTTTTAAAATTGCATCTTCATATCGTCATAGCTCTTGGGGGGAATATTTTATTAAAATCCCGTGCCATTCTAAGAAGAATCGGTATTTTGTGTGGAAGAATTTCTTCTAACCAGGCTGAAGCAACTGTTTCATAATATAAGGAAAATATGTTTTTTATGGCATAAAAGGAAAATAAAAACATAAGGAAAATAAAACTTGGAGTAAATGGTCTTGTTGAATTTAGGGATAAATGAAACTAACATTTGAGCCATGAGAATGTAGGGAACGTTAAGAATGTTCAGGATACAAGGTTATTTTAATTCAATCTGGACTAATGGTCAACCAACCTAGTTCACTTGGAGTATGTGCTGGCCTCCGTTTTCAAAGGGAAAGTATATGTAGCATAGAAACTGCAAACTGTAGCATTCACTCCTTGAGACAGTAATGAGCATCTGGGATAGATTAACTATCAAAGTCCACAATGAAGAGCAAGACCGAAGTTGTTTTCTCCTAGCAGTTTATGATGAGTTGATAATCACTGAGGAGACTGTTCTGGAGCAGGGTTCAAAACGCCTTTGACAGTTTTGTTCAGCAGGTGCCCTGCGAGTGAAGCCCCTGCAGAGCTGCCAGCCAGCATGCCTGTGGGTTTTGTGTGTGGTGGTTGTGGTCTCTGAGCAGTGTGTTGACTCTTATCTCTTCACAGCTCATTCTTCTGGATAGCCTTGTTCTGTTAAGGTGGAGCTTGTAGCTGTATTTGTTTTGCTTGGTTTTAACCTCCCTCTTGCAGGCAACATGGGGAAAATGGAATAATAGATGTGTCCCATTTCCCCCTGCTTTCTTAGGTGATTTCTGTTCTCTCTAGCCTTGGAAGACTAGAGATATGACGAGGGCCATTCATTGTACGTGGTAGCTGTAGGCTTCTGAAGAGAGAGCATACCGAAATGAGGCAAAGCTTCTGTCCAGAAGTGTGACACTGGATGCAGTGCTTAGTGCTATGTGTGAGGGGAAGCATTTTCTTCTTGTAGCCCAGTCCTCTAGTTCAAGATGCGATTAAGGAAACTGTTTCTGACAGGTAATCTGGCAGCACTCACATCTTCATGACAGGGTGATGAGAGGAACTGTGTAACCTTATTACGGAAGCAGAGCTATTCCCTCTGTGTGTCACTTCTTCCCCCCAAAGTAGATTAAAACACAGGTGCCTAAACACGGAGGATTATCTTTCTTGCCATTTACCCTGACTCTAAAAGATTTGTCCTTTCAGCTGCTGCTTGAGAAAGCACTTTTTCTTTGCTTTTCCTTCTTTCAAAAAGGCGATATAAGAATACATGACATTATCAGGTCTTTTGTACAAAAATAACTAGTCTGGTTGTCCAATGCTTAGTTCCAGAAAACTTACTATGGGGAAATGAAGTTGTGCAATGATAGATATCTGGGAAGGCAACTTGCTTCTTGATTTCCTGAATAGATAAGGCATTTAATGAAGCTGGCAAGCCTCCAAAGCAGAAAATACTGTGCAGCTGTCAGCCTTTGGGGCTTTCTGGAAAGATTTTGTAATTGATCTGCATGTTGATCTCTTTCTTAAAAACATAGATAAATCCTGTCTCTACTGATCTGACAGGAGGTGCTAGCAGGGATAGCAGAGGGAGTTTGTCCTTCCGGGTGGGTATAAATGCCTTTTTTTGTCCACTGTGGCCTCTTGCTTCTTCTTCTGTACATTGTAGACATACTGATCATTGTACATAACCAAAACGTCCAGAACGTGAACTAACACATCTACATTTCTATAACAGTATGTTTCAACATTTTTCTGCCAGCTCCTACAGAGACACATTTGTCTGAAGAGAATGTTCCATCGTTTGATTTAGTGTCAGCTACTTGTGTAAGCTTGCATGAGCTAAAATCCCATGATCCAGTTCACTGGGCACCATTTTAATGCAGTGAACACAGTCTGTCCCTTAAAGCCTTTATGATCACCGCAGTAGTATTTATGTGACTAGGGAGGAGTGGAAGAAAAAACCTGTATGTACTTCATCAGCAATGGTTTTCTTGTAGCTAGAAACTGATGGGACAGGAGAACTCTGCTGAAGCTTTTATTAAGAGCCCAAGTTTTGTCTGAATTTGTCTCAAGAAACATAAATGAAAAGAGAATGAGATTTTTGCATTTCAGCTCAGATTGTATTTCTTCTCATTTTCTTGGGGACAAATGTAATCTGCAAAACTCTGTAATTTTGTTTCCTTACATTGTCTTTGGTGGGGGGTGGAATCTTATCAGTTACTCTTGCTCTTACATGTTCTTCAGAAATCCTGAAAGGATGTATTGCTTTCAGAAACTTGTGTCATCATGCATTTATTTTTATATGTGTGTGTGTGTATATATATATATATGTATTTATTTTTTTTTTTTTTTTAAAAAAAAAAATGGCAATGGATGAGGATGTTTTTTTTTGCT